>LVLI01000092.1:0-26391 GCA_001687465.1 Halocafeteria seosinensis | reverse complement strand
GATCATTGAGTTCGTTTAGCAGGGCACCAGCATGAGGATCAAAGTTTACTAGTCGTTCGAAATTCCTTTCACGTATCGCATTAACCACTGCTAAGTTGTCGATAAACAGGTTGCAAGCTCTGTAGTATTTCTTGTACGCCACCCAGGCACCTAGAGAAGCTCCAATTGTTTCCGGTCAGGGATGTGATTTTGGTGTTCCGCACTTTGACCCCACACAAAAATGTGGGGTAAACCCCACATTTTTTAGCGTCGACCCCACACAATTCCAAAAAAGACCGTTAATTTTCCTCCAGCAAATTTCAACTTGTAGAGCCATATATATAGTGCTACAAGCATTGTAATGATATATCCTTGGATTCTAGATTACAGTATAAATAAATACGTCTTTTGGGACCATTTTTGGTCATGTTGCGCTAGCGACTGCTTGTATAGCAGGGACCGGAGAGGCGGAGGTCGCCACTGCAGACCGTACCCTTCAACAAGAAGACGATGATAATACAATATTTAAAGACGAAAATGGAAATTCTGGTATCACCATTATATTGGCAGTGTCCTAATCTATTATGAGTATGGAATTTGTGTCATTATTCACAGTGACGGTGAAGTTATGTAGGCCTAACCGCCGAAATTTTCCACGTGGACAACGCGACGCTGGAAGCGTTCGGGGTGCAATTCTGGGATTTCAGGATACATATACTCTTCCATAACGCTTTTCATGGATAGTGAAGACAAATCATAGCGTAAGAGTTCAGTATGTGTCATCGTGGGCTAACATGAAGGCCTCGAGGACCCGTTTCCTACTCAGAATTTCCCCTGGAAGATGTGGACTGACGAATGATCGGCTCGTCAACTGTGCACACACGGAGCAATTGGTGTTAACTATATTGCACTGGTGAGAAAATACCTAGAAAATGTATTATTGACTTGGACGCGAGTAGTGTGAGTACTTGGAGTATCCTACCACACAATTCCACGTCGAGGTGCAGATACTTCCATGATCTGAGAAAATTGGAGAAACAGTATAACGAGCATATGCAAAAGAGCAAATCATTAACCTATCTGCCCACAAGGAAGACAACATCGGATGCTTTGAAAAGTGCAGATACCTCTTATAATCGGCTTCACTGTGAGCACTGTAGGGTTTCCCTTACGTTTACTAGTGTTTCCTGCTTTCGGAGAAGTTCTGACGGCATGTTCAGCAACTGACATACTCCCATAAAGCCCTGAAGGAAATTAAGAAGCTCGTAGACACTTAGACAGCTGCATCAGCTTTTGTAGAACTTGCTTTATATGTCATCGCGATGAAACAAGAGGACTTCGAGTTACATAGGCGACCTCCATGGACGTTTTTGTCGCGAACTAGATGTCTCCGCCGACAGGGGGTTTGTCAATATGTATATCAGCCTTCCAAAGAATCTGAATGGGCTGCATTACAGGCTTCTTTCTTGCTTCGGCAACAATTTTGTGGAAAATTGTTGCATACCCCACATTTTTTGACGTTGACCCCACACAAAATTTCATTGTACATCCACATTTTCCGGTGACCCCACACAAAACCCCACACCTCGAACCCCACACAAATCACAACACTATGATACAACTTAAACTGTATCTGTCAAGCTGTCAAGCTGGCGAGACGTGACCAGATGAAGACCGACGAGCGTCCATGAAAGAAACATCGAAAGACCATGGGAAAGAAGCAAGAACCATGCCAACCGCGATATTTCTATTCTAATTCTACCCGGGTACTGGTAGACGTGGCAAAGTGCAAGTCACCCACGGTTGACCAGTTTGGTTGGCACATGTGGCCTCATCTGTCACCCCGGTTCGCCATCTCCAACGAATCAACCAGGCAGAAAATGAATGAGGGCGAGCCCAACAAGCAAGTATTTCAGTGTTGAGATGGCTGTGCGACTGGTAGCCTTTTCCGCTCACGATTGACATTCAGAATAATTCAGTAACTAATACCGGTATCAGTTCGCAACCAGTGGGTCGCAACACGTGAGCGAGAAGGTTAATTCTTGGACCAAGATCATGAAATTAATGAGTGTTGTTGATTAATCATGTAAATAGGGCATTGTTGAATCAATATAGTTTCGTTCACATAAGGTCTCTAAACGCCCATCTTCGTGCTGTGCTAAGTGAGGAGGACCAGACAGTTTTGGACCCCCGGTCGCATACATATATGTAGTGTACAAACGCATAGCATGCGTTTAGGGCTGGGAGAACTTGGATGAGGTAGTGCAAATACTCTTCTAGTATGCCGGCATCGGCTAGTAAACTGCAGAAACAGACTCCTTGCGTGAATGGGGACGCTCCGCCCAAAATCACTCGCCGTTCTCTGTACGTTGCTGCCTTAATTTGTGCTCTCCTTGTCCTTTTGTCAGTGGGCTTTTACGCTACATTTGTACAATTTGAACCACCAAGCTCGACGGGCGAGTACTTGTGGCAGCCATCATGGACGTACAATGCCTCTACCAAGGAGTCCGTCCGGGATGATGTTCTTTCAGCAACTGACACGGAGGAAAATGGGAAGTCGCCACGAGATTCCTCCGGAGCCGAAGAGGAAAAGAAAGAAAAAGAAGACAAGAAGAAAAGCAAACCCTCAGTTAAAAAGCGTGTTTCTTACTCGAGGGCGAGATTTAGGAGACCAAGGACACCGCCCACCCGCAGAAGTCCTCCGCGCAAACCGATACGGAAACCGCCCGCGAAAAAGGATACAAGTAAACCCAAACAAGCTGATACAGATTTTCCCTCGAAGGAGGAGCTCGCTAAGGATATGCCTGTGGGGACTGATGGTCCGTTGGGATGCAAAGTGCTTGCAGAATACAAGTCGTATGCTGAATCAGAAGAGAAGCTCCCTTCTAGGTTGAGGAGAAAGATAATTGTTGATTGGAGACCGAGTCTACATGTGCTTCGTCTGGTAATCCCTAATTGTGGGCAGTACTTTTTCAAACTCTCGTGTCGTCCAACTCTCAGTTACTTCTGGGGAAGACAAGAGTGGCCTGAAATTGTTGGCCATGAGCTAGACAAAGCATTAGGGTTTGAGCTAACGTATCCCACGATAGGTTTTATGCTACCCATGGATGCACTTTTTCCAGGGAGGGCAAGCCGCGTCGCAGCGCGATGTGTGTTTACTTATAATAATGATAGAGTGCTTACAGGTGCTTTGATGCGCTCGGAAAAGTTTATCCCCGAAGCAATATCTTGGTACAGATCCAAATGCTCTAAAAGAGACATTACATTTATGAAAGATGTATTCAAACTCGCTCTGTTGGATTACTTTCTACTCAATACGGATCGGCACATGACAAAGAACTGGTTCCGAGAAGGCGACAAAGTCGTGGCCGCTGATAATGGAGCATGGTCGTTTCATGACCACAACTACATGTGCGACCAAGAAAAATATCTTGAGGGCATGTTATATCCGATCGAAGTATTTCGCGGCAAAATGGGAAAACGTGCGTGTCCTGTCTTAGAAAATTCTGAACGCCCAATCTGCGAACTGGTTAAGCTTGTGCGACACACGAATACTCTAAATGCATTCCTTAGTTCTTCAACAGGCTGGAAGAAATCGTTTGAAGAGGCATTGGTCAATGATCAATGGTTTGCGACGATGCCAAGAATAATGCACAAGAGAGGGTTAGTAGGAGTGGAATTGATGGGGGAGATTCTATCCAGGAATATGAGCAACTGCCACGCTTCTATTAACAATGTAGGCGTGTCGCAAGGATCGGATGTAGGGAGTAAAGATGTTATTCGTTTTGTTAGTGGTGAAATATCAGCACGCCTTGCTTTAGCTCAGAAGACTGTGCACAAATGTCTGGAAACAGGCTTATAGTGTCTCAGATGTAACCGATGTCGATATAATTCTCAGCTGCTACAGTTGGCAACCCTGCAGGGTTAAATCCATCGCTACTAGTGAGCAGACGAGGCCGGACTGCCCAGCTGGACTGCAATTTATTGGAGTCGGTGACTCAGGGTTGTTTGTTTGTGAATTTACTTTGAGGATCACGGAGAAATGGCTGTAGCATTGTTTAATTACCGTTGGTTTAAAAGGTGTTGAGCACGCGCCGATTAATTCTGCTCATACCAACGTCAAACTAAGATCACATGGTCCTGCGTTTGTGCAATAGAGATCCTAGAAACTAGGTTAAGAGCTGTCTGACGGAAATAGAATGATACATGAATACGTTAAGGTCCATGAAGAAACTAGAAACTATGTTAAGGGCTAGACTTCGGAAACGGATGATTCATGAGCAGGGAAGATCCGGAAAAACCAGACTGTATACCTCCTCGTCCACCCGCGACTGTTGGAGCTGTGCATGGGACAACCGACAACGCCGCGTACAGTGTTTCCGTTGTAGTCTATTCGTCGTTTCCGCACTCATGACATCCACCAATCAGTCATCATTACATAGAACGATCATTCATCGTTACCATTCAAGTTTTCATGACGTCATTGGATCCTCCCGTTTGCAGTGTTTCTCAGTTTCCGGTTCTCGACTTCCTCGCCCTTGCATGGCTCCCTTTATAACGAGCGAACAAGAGATTATCCATGCCATTCTTTATCAGTTGATGGCCGATGGCGAGGCAATATAGGAGCCAAATACCTTTGTGTTTCTTGGGGGTACTTAACCCACATTTGATAGTAGATGAACCGCAATTTCGCGGCTACTTCCCAGTCTGGCACGAGGACCCCACTGGTTGGTCCCGCCACTTACGTATATCTCTGTGCGTGGATTGTGCTGAGAGAGTCCCCGGCTGGAACCAAGAGCGCAAGCGATCACAATATCGTCGATTGCGCATACACAACTCAAACAGAACAAACACTTACAAGTATGGATTCGCCAGCTTTGTGCCAAGATGCACAGGCCATACTTGTCCACCATGAGTATGACCCGAGAGAACCAGATCGACCTGAAATTTGGCAACAATGGGAATATGAAGAGGTTGATGTGCCAGTCCTACGATAGTCCTATTTTCGAGACGGTTACCGAACGCCAAAACAGGATCTGTATTCACACCACCGCTTCCGACGCGCCTCACGTAGTCCTCTATACCAGATAGATAAAAACCTTCCATGGAATGAAGATGATTGAGCATTTCTTCCGTAGGAAACCGCGTCTCTGGCCAGGTTATATTGGACTGACCTAGGCCTAGAGACCTTAGCAAAGTTTTGTCAGTCTCTGACAAGCGCCGAGAAGGGGGAAACAACGTGACACCGTTGACATTCGAGTAAGAAAGATTACTGTGAGCAAACAGCGTGACTCGTTCGTTGCGGAGAGGCCAAACGTTCAGTTCCCGCAGCTCATCCATCCATTCGTCCACTTCGTCCAGGCTTACCCTATATTCATGGTTACCAGTACACATATAAACACCTCGTGTAGTCCGAAAGTCACGGAGAGGCTGGATAACTTCTCGAAACCTATCAATGTTTCCATCTAGCAAATCGCCCGTAATGACGACAACGTCAGGATTTAACTTGTTGACCTGATTCACGATAGACTGAATATTCGATTTTCCAACTGTCGGCCCAACATGAAGGTCACTAAGGTGTACCAACCTGAGCTCATTCATGGCAGAAGGAAATGTGCTAAAGGAGTGGGATAGTTCTCGGGTGACAGGCCGTCGGTCTCCCTGAATGAAACTAGCAGTTGTTAGCAACACACCAAGGAGTAGAACTGCTAAGGGCTTGACGAGAAGGAATACAATACGTCGCTTCCGTTCCGGGCTAGACAACTTTCTGTCCTCTGGAGAAGGAATCCTACACCGCTGCCAACACCAAAACACTCCACAGTACGCGCCATAGATTAGGTCCAAGGCGACTAAGTAGAATGCCACGAGACCAAGAAACACAAGCGCCCCATATCCAAATTCTATATAGGGGTGGGGTTCTGTGCCTGACATGTCTTGCCCCGCTGATACCGCGTGTATGGCAATTATCAGCAGTACAAGAAACATTATCGCTACTACGACGTCCGTAATGATCAATCGTCTCTTCCTCTCCCAACGCGCCCCCTTTTCTGCTTCACCTCTTGACTGCGAATTCGAAACGATTTCAATCTCTTCGTCAGGTGCTCTTGCCCCATTCTGGCGTTGTACTTCTTCGATCCCACTTGGTCCTGTTCGCTGGTGTTGTTGGACCCGAATGTCGAAATACTTCAAAACTGCTTTGGAAGGTACATACAATAAACTTGCTACACTGCATTCACATAGAAACAGAGGGAAATAGAGATAGAGAGGATGTCACGATGTACATGTGAATGAGAGAAGTTTCACATCAAACCTACAGATAACTCGTGTAGATTAGAGCCAGCATCGTCGCTATCAAGGCTGGCCATCCTCCGATCGTCAAGGAAACGCTGACGCAAATCGCCACGGCAACCAACGCGGCGAAAATCACGGCCCGTGTGCCTGACCGGCAACCACACTTGCGGTCCTCAGTTCTTCCGTTTTCGCTAGTTTCCATCCTAACCTTGTACAACTTGTATACCTAGTTTACAACATCTCACTCTGAAGCTCAACAGCGATCTCGAGAACTGTATAGCTCCTTCATATCTACCTCTACTGTGTGATTGATCTTCTTTGGTACAGACAAAAAGGAACAACAAACAACAACCATCAAATCCTACCCAATACAACCCTAATAAAGGCCAGAGAGGCAGTCTGTTTCCCAACTTCAACTTCAACTTGGGAGTGACAAGCGAATGACACCACTAAGAGCAACGTTTTGCTCGTTCGGACCCTAATCGATGCAGTTGGTGGTATTTTTTTCGCTTGGAGGTAGTATAGAAAATTGAGTGGAAAATGGAAGGGGGAGAAGGGACTTGGTCGTCGCAGCTTCAAGATGCCACCACTCGGACCCAAACGACCGATACGGACGCACATACGCAGACTAAGGAAGTTCCAACGGAACCTAAACACTGTGAAGATGCCGCATCGACCCTGTTGAACCAGTATGGGAGCAGCGACACGACGTCAAAGGAGCGAGCCACTTTGGTATCTCAGCTCCAGGAGTTGCTGGAGAAGGAGAAGCGATTGATGCACATGAAGGTGATGGCAAAAGACCATGACTTGGCAAAGTTGGAAGAAGAGAATTATGAACTACGAAACAAGATCTCGCAACTGGGACATCCGTATAAAGAGAATGCTGACGACACACAGAAGACGGGGCCCGTTAGGACGCCGTTATCCATCCGCAATTTCAAAGCAGACGTGTTTGAGGAAATAACTGCACCATACAAGGATTCCGTTCATCCAGCTGGACCGCACGTACTTGATTTAACGGGTGATAAGCTCGAACAAGTTCGAGATATCCCCGCCACTGTAGAGGCTTGTCTTAACGTTCCGGGCATCGAGGGTATAGACCTGTCGAATTCAAATTATCTGGCTGATGAGGACTTACCAAAGCTATGTGAGTAGAATTGAGACACGAGCAACAACATGTGAAGACTTGAATGAACTAAGGTCTCTACTATCGGTGGTTGATGTACAGGTGAGATTTTATCACGGTATCCACAGGTGAAATATATAAGGTTAGCGGATAATGCGGCTTTGGGGAAAACCACAGCAAAGACACTGTCACAATGGCTACCCCGCCTGCCACAGCTCCGAAGCTTGGATGTATCGGGAAATTGGTTCAACGGGTACAGCTTTTCAGTACCTCCGGAAGGCATTCCAGAGGGATTCTTAGAAGGCTTGGGGATCGTGGTAACAGCTCTTAAGAAATGTACACATCTACAACATTTAGGAATCTCTATATGTGACGACTTTGGGGAGGATGCATTGCTCGAGAGCCAAAATACTGCACAGGGACAAGCCGAGCAAGAGAAACCAAGGAAAGGGGCGAAAAAGGGACAAAACCAAAGCTCTAAACAACAAGGATCAACCAAAACCAAGAGCAAACATGGAAAACACAATACCAGGCAGGGAAGCTCCAGACATCTGTGTGACTCTCTATGTTCATTGACGTGCTTGAAGAGCCTTTCTCTGAGAGGCTCTCGTATCAGTTCTCTAGGTTTTAGGGTACTCTTGAATCCTGAAGTGGAGCAAGAAACCCAGGAATCGAAGACAAAGACCCAGGATTCGAAGACGAAGACACAACAAGAGTCGAGAGTAAGCAAATCCAAAGCGGGATCAAAGCCTCAGCAAACCTCAGCCTCTGTATCAGGAGTCCAGTGGGTGCGTTGTATGCGATCCTTGGCTCATCTAGATCTGAGCTTTACGTACATGGGCTGGAAAGGCGTTCGACACCTCATAAAAGCCCTAGGCTACTCCATGTTGAGAAGCAAAACAGAAGACTGTCGGCTGCTCAGCCTCCAGTCATTAGATCTTCGCGGTTGCTCCCTACAGGATGCGTTTGCCGATCTGCTGTTTACTGCACTCTGTGCCCACATAACGCTGAAACGCGTGGATTTGCGCTACAATGAGATTGCGGATAAAGGACTTGATTCATTGATAACTCAGTTGGATCGTCAAAGCCATGGCCCGCCACTTGACTCAAAAACTTGTGGCCTTAGAGTTCTGGATCTTAGGAACAATGCCTTTGAATCGGATTGGTCTCCTCAACTAGTTACATCCGCGATCAGACACCCAACACTTGTACATGTAACGGGCGACGGCGTCTCAGGTGATTTCATGTTCCGGGACGATGTGGATAGCGATAACGACAGCCTCCGTCCGTTGACGAAATTCGAAAACCTTTGGGAGTGTGATTTTATCGAAACTACCGACATGCTGCGCCTTCAAAGTGCCGCTAGGACCAAGGGGTGTAAAATACTTCCTACTGACCAGGTTTTCACTGTGAGCAAACTGTTTGAACCACAACGGAGACACTCCCCTGTGTTTGCATGTAACGAAAACATGTTTTTGAACTCGAACGAGGATGATATAACTAAGGAATTTACGTTGACGGCCAGTTCTACTTGCGTTCCTTCTGAAGAATCTGCCTCCCAGGTTAAGCACAGTTTGCAATGGCGAATGTCGTTCGGTGTTTCAGGATACGCTATATCTGGAAAGCAAATGGCCACCGAATCTGTTAAGTTGTATTTTAGGCTATATTTCCGCGACCTAGCAAGTGAATCCTCTACGTTACTCTACAGCGGGTCTTGGGAAAAGGATGGAGCGCCTAGTCAAGATCATCTGAGGGCAAAGAGCCACGTTGAATCTGAAACGGTAGAGCCGAGTGTTCTTGGCATCTGGTATGACAACGATATAATGCACGAAGGTGATCCTCAGGCTCATTTCGCTATTGGATGGCCCTTCCATTGGTTTCGCGTGGAACTCGATCCAGATATGTTGTGTCCTCAGATTTGGGACGCTGGTCAAGGATTTCCATCTCTGCTCCCCGAGATCGGTACATTTGAAGTTGCGGTTTCTGTTGTGGTTGACAAAAGCAGTCTGTGTATGGAACATGATGCTAAGCCGCCCGAAGATGGTGGTCGTATTGCAGAATCCGACTCAATCAAACTGCCCAGGGCCGCCGCAGAATCTGTTGTTTTAGTCTCCGATGCACAACAATGCATTGAACCGGCATCACTCGAATCGATAAATGAAGAGGCTCAAGAACTGTCTAAAACAGGGATGCATGTGCAGCCTCTCCAAACCTAAGATCACACTACTGAAGCAACATCCAAATACACCTAACACTACTTCTGCTACATCAGTCGTACTTGTGTATTAATAACTGTTTAACCGAACACACCCTATTATACCAAGCACAATCCACAATACATCTAAACAGTTCGTGGACCCTCTTCTTCGGGGGAATCTTCATCCACAGATGCAGCAGTAGGATTGGCAGTATTCGTACCGTTTGCTGCTTTATCCGTAGTCGTGCCGGCCACGATATCAAAACCTCCACGAGTATCCACAGGAATGCCGCCAGCAGCAGTTTTACCCGCTGTGGCGATGCGGTGTTCCAACATCATATGATTCTCCGCCGGAAGTCCAATGCACGCGCGCAAAATATTGATTACAGCTTCTCGTTGCTTGAATAGGGCATTTACAACGGGTGTTCCTGGAGGGGTCATGGGAGCCTTCAGTAAGTATGAAAGAATACTCAAAACGCTGTGGAAACGGCTATATTCTTCTTCGCCCTCCTTCTTAATTTGAATCCGTTCGCACAATTCTCCGAGTACAACCAAGTCAATGATTAAAGGAGCAGCCAAAAGAGAGTCCTCGCAAGTATTATGCATAGCAATCGTGTTAGTACCGTTCATGAAAATCTCAGAGGTGTACTCATCCATCGCACGCTTCGAGTCACCAACGTAGGGAACGTACTTGATCACAACACAATGGTCCGGATGTTCATTCTCTTTGAACATCATACGATTAGAAGCGACCATATCGTCGACGACGTTGGACTTCGAAATTTCCTTCGAACGGAATTGTTTCGGCGAAGACAAGTTCTTTCCGTCATTGTTCCCCAGGTGATTGTACGACACGATCGACACAGGCTTGAGGCCGGCAGAAACGAGGAAGTCAGTCAACACGGACTTCATCTTCGTCTGGCCGCTCTTGAAATCGTCGCCAGCAATGAAAGCACCTTTCTCTTCGGCGAGTTGCAATACACCGGGGACAAACGTATTCTGGGGAGAGCCGTTGATATAGGTGCATCCTTCTAAGATGGAAGCAACGGCGAACATAGTGCTCGGAGAGACCTCGGAAGCATCATTCTTGATCGACTTCAGTAGCTGCTCTGATGTCATATTCAATCCCTCGCGAACTTCGGAATATCGTTCAGTGTTTGCAGACCAAACGATGACGACCTTGTCAAGATTGTTTTGAGCTTTGAAATCGCGAATCTGCTGCCGGATTTGGTCGACTAGTTCTTGTTTTGTACCGTGGAGTACGTTATCCGCCCGTTCTTCCTGATTCTCGGCGATGAAGTCCTTACTGTAAATGGACTTGAGCGGCTGAATCTTTTTCAAGTCATCGTACAATTGTCGCTGGAGATCGTAAGGTAACACCTCGGCGCGGGCTGTGGCATCACCCAAGTTCAGCGAGGAAATATCCCAGCCGCCGATAACGAAATCGTTGGGATGAACCATTGGTAGAAGCTTGTTCATTGGCACATACACATCTCGTCCCTGCTGAGCCCCTAAACGAACAGTGGATGCATGAGTAACAGAGCCAAGATAATTTGGCTTTCTGACTCCATGTCGGTCACGCCATTCAATGTTTTTCCGATTGGCCAGAATGCTGGCAGTAAAAGTAGTCCCGTTGTTACCACCGAGCCCAACGATCATAACCCCAGTGCGAGGAACTTTTCGTTCGGTCTTGAAATGGAACTTTTCTTTCAGTGGAGACGCAATGACTTTGTCATTTTGAATTTGCACATCCGTTGTTTCGTAGACATATTCGGCTTCGATATGCTGATCCGTATAGCTCACGTTGGGTGCGGACACCTCAACGGTGTTATTGGAAAAATGAGAGGACGACATCTGCACACACAGAACGACGATATATATATAATTATAATGTTAAAGATGACAGGATTATGTACTTCTTATCATGGAACGAGGGATAACAGATGGTGGAATACGAATATTTCGGATCGAATGTTCCGTACACGTCACTCCCTCGTTCTTCACACTCCGCAAACTGGGGACGCACCCAGCCCAATTGCTGTCCTTCCGCAACGATCATCAGGTATAAATATCAATTAAACCAAGAAAGCCAACCATCCTGGACTTAGCCTATTCCGATGGTATCCCCTCACTTGCTTAGCGAGAACACCAATGTGACACAAAATGACTAACCAGTGAGTCATCACTCGCGAAGCAAATGCCTCGTGCGACATCTCACTCATTTAGTTACAAACAACATCCTCCAATTTGACGGCCCATTTAGCTAAACAATAGAAGGTGTATCAACCCATTTCAATCCACCTTTTCACTACACTCTAAACACCGCCTCTAGAACCATACAACGAAGCGTTGTACAAGAGGTTCGATTCGACGAACAATGCTCCATGTAGCACACTGCTGTCTGATTCGGCAAAAAGTGCATCACTTACCTCGAAAGTTAACTCTTACTTGACAAGTAATATCGCAAAGTAAAGCTCAATTGGCTAAATTCGCAGGTTCGCAAACAGTTCTCGTCGAAGACGAAGGCTCTAGCTTTTCAAATCAGTTCTTCTTTAGTAATCTACTTAAGCCAGGCGGTACTTGGGGGCTGCTTCACAAATATTGATGATACCATGCTGAGTCACACCGGCCTCGATCATGTTCCACAGAGAAAAAGAAGCAAGGCAACACCGATGTACAAAGCTATATCCTTTGAGCCGATGCTGATATGATCATATGCATGCTATGCGCTCCCCACAAGCAACTACCACAAAACCGACATCAGAGCTGGATTTTCAGCATCAGCCAACCGCTCATTCCCACAATGTGACTTGCACGAAACATTTCCCTCGCCTTGCAAATGTGTGAACCCCTTGGATGCGAAGTCTGCAGCGAAATGAGATGACACTAATCTAGGAACGTACTCAAGCGTGCCCAGGAACTTAAAAACCTGCGAACATTCCGCGCAGTAGCACACCTGTAGAGTCGCCAGCGCATGTGGTGCCATTTCGGATTGCCCATGCCACACAGTGCATATACATGCCTCTCAATGACATAGGGATACTCGCTTTCATAAACGGAAGGAGGCATGTGTGTTTTCATGCTGCTTGCTTCTTCGCAGGAATCGCAAGCATTTGATCCAAGGGAGAATCCCTGTTCCTAAAAACATGACACTACACTTGTAAGGCATATCCATCCGCGTAGACTTATCTGGTGTACACTTCCTCTAGGTCTTCTGGGATCGCTTCTTTGAGGGGATAATCGGTCGGCCCAAGGAATCCCGCGGTAGTTCCTTCAAGCTTAATTCCATACCAAAATGCTCAGAACGATTTAGCTTTTCCACCGCCGTTCGTGCTTCTTGCGTACCAAACAAACTTACAAGAGCTTTATCGCTAGCGAGGAATTCTGCAAATTTCGGAGAATGCTCCCGAAATATGGACTTCAGGTCCTTCCAGCCCATTCCCGTGGGTACATTCTCCACCAGAACATATGAGGTAACATGTTTCTTCGGGCGGGGTTCTCGTGTCTTTTTCCTTTTATCCCCTTTCGTGGGAGACGCAATCGAACCCTCTCCACTTCTGAGTATACTATGCTTCGGTGCTTCCTCGTCCACGGTGGAGACCAACAGTGGTCTTCCGGGCACGACTTCCCTGTCGTGTAATTTCTGTCGAGCGTCTTGTGCTTCCTTCTCACTATCGAATTCCACCGTCCTGCATTGCATCGAAGCGAAAGAGGGAAACTCTGTGTGCATGTACTATTAACAGAGACGTCAATATCCATCCATGACGTACCCGAAGCCCAAACTTTGGGCATTTTCATAGCATATTCGAGTATTTCGAGGGACAATCTCGTTTCCAAGGACTGCCCCTATCCTCGACTGGAGCTCCTCTTTGTCTGTATCCCATGGTAGATTCGACACCAACAGTGTAGACGCCTTGTATGGGCTTGTCGAGTACGGTCGCAGACACCAGTCTACGATTCCTCTCCTGGCCAAGAAGGCATTCGACCATCGACACAACATGTTATTCATTTTTTCAGGCAGAAGAAAACAGGAGAAGGCAGCACTAACAACAAACTCTTGAGACCGCATCAGACTGTCGGCGTCAGTGCAGTGTGTACGACACTCGGCACTAAACTTGAACATGGTTGTATTGCTACAACAGTAATAATTGATTGCTACGGTGCAGTAGCCAATTGAGATTCTCGGCATGAAGTGATGGATGTTGTCGAAGGCAATGAGCAGATGGACACACATACATGCACGATCATATGGTATTCTTATCCAGCAGCCATAGCTAGCAGGAATCATTGGGAACTATTTTGTCCTACCAGTAGTAACTTCTGCTATGCTGGCAAAAATGCACATTGTGTGATTTCCAAGAACCTAGCTTGTTCAAATGGCGAGGTTCATCCACACATAGTGAACACGAATTCACGGTGAATTATTCACCTTCCTATTTGTCGCCGTTGCCGAGATCGAACTGAAGCACCAAATACCTTGACGAACACCATCTACAACCCATCCCATTCACTAGAGTGTTCTTACTCTCCCAGCACTGAGTGAGGTGGAAACAACAAGTTGCCTGACCTGAAGACCAGTGATGGACCATGGTCCACTTCACTTTGCTTTGGGGTTGTAGCCGTTAATTTGAAAAAGGGGGGTCGTACGGAGCAGTTTTACCGTAAACTTTTACGACCTTTACAGATTGATTGTGGTTCCAAATTTTTGAAATCTCGCATGCACATTATATTCCCCGGCTAACACTGTATATCTTGGTTCATTCGACGAGGATTGATCATCATGCAAGATCAAGGGCCCATCCCCTCGCCCTCGTTTAGCTTTACCAATTCCACCAAGTCCAAGATGATGATGCGACAACAACATCAACAGGACTCTCCATCCCACCAGTATGGAGGCAGGAGACCATCTGCAGAGCACGACAACCACACGGGCTTTACACCGGCCATGAATGATGAAAACGCGGCCCCAGGAGATGCCCCCAAGAGCCACCAGAAACAGTATCGTACAAATAAAGAGGCTGCCCCGCCACAACAACAGCCTCAACAGCCTCTTTCGGAGGAGGTAAGTCCTGCTGTATACTACCATGAGAACGATGTTGCAATTCAGTAATGTGTATGCATGTGCATTGGCTCCCAACAGGTCTTCCATGTCACTTTCCACGGGTAAGTTGGGCTTCAAATTACCTCGTTGGCAAGGTCCCTAGCCTGTATTAACGTTGCTGTACCGAACATGCAGGGTAGAATATATGATCACAATTGTTACCGATTACGAACAACAACTTACAGTGGATCTGGAGCAGGAGGGAACGGATAATCGATGGCTTGGGCATTTCCCTGCACAATGTATGTTAAGGTCCGCTAGCTTCCCCTGAAATGGCCCTTTCCACCTTTGCCTTCCTCTGGTGCGTCTGCAGATATTGAAGACATTACACACAAGACTGGAAATTTTAAGCGCTTCAGTGTACTCGTAAAGATGCTAACGGCCGCACTAGCCCAGCAATCTGACAGTGTTTTCATTGATCTGTTAACGTTTGCGGACTTGGTAAGTCACTGTCTGTTGGACTGCTTCATTTGTTTCGGACTTACGCTGTCTTCTTCAATATTTGGCTACTACTTCAGGAAATGCTAAAGCAGCGTCGCGCAGCTAGTCGGGCGATGAAGACAGACAGTGGCGCTTCTCCGGGGCGATCAACGCTATCCCCAGGTGCATCTTCCTCAGCCAATATGCGAAACAGCAATAAGCGCTACCTGATTCTGACATATGCGGCCGAATTCGACCGTGTCCACTATCCTTTACCTTTGGCGTTTCAAGAGGATCCTCCCACCGAGTGTTTCCAACGAACGATAAGAAGACTGCGCGGTGAAATATACCAACTTCGCAAGTTGGCAGATCAAACAACGCATCAACAAAAGCAGTCATCAGATAGAAATTCTTCCTCGGATCTCAATAATGAGTTCAATGCTAGTCTGGTGCCCAAACTCCAAAGAGAAAATGATAATCTGCAGGACACAATACAAAGGTTGAAAAATGATTTAGCGAGTTCTCAATCGAATGCTCGCGAAATGCAACAGCGGGCAGAGGAAGCCGAAGTCGGGCGAAGAAAAGCCGAGTCGACATTAGAACGATTGCGCACAGCTTCAAGGAGCGAGGTTAGACGCCTTCGCAAAGAAATCGGTAACCTGCAGGATAGTGTCGCCGCAGCCAACAAATATGCTGAGGAGGCTGAGCAGAAGGCTGAAGAACGTGCTGCCGAAACGATCGATACGCTGAAGGACACTAACAACAACCTCAGACAGCGGGTCCGTGACTTAACGAAACAACTGGCAGTCCATGGGATTCGTCCCAAAGCTCCTTCCTCTACAACCACTAACACGCGACCGGCCAACTCTCCGGCTAACAAGAACTCCCCGAGATACCGTAACGCAATGACAAGGAATGTATATGCCGCAAAGAGGTCCCCGAGAAACACTTCAAACCCTCAACGCAGTCAGCCTGGCCCGCGTAGAACACGAAGTCTGGGATCAGCGGGTCGCCCACATGCTCAATCTCGAGGACCGAGTCCTAAACCTACCGGGCAGCAGTCTCGTCCTACAAAACAGAGCACTTCAGCAGTTTACAACGCTGCGAAATCTCGTGGAAACCAACGTATGGCTGCGAAGAACAAATCGAGGACGCCATCACCAGTAATAGATCCGAACCGTGTCAAGCGCAAATATCCCCGCCCGTGGGCGAGTGGAGATACCTCACCAAGGTCAACTGGATCAGGAGGGAGTCGCGGTGCGTCTGCCGGGGCCCAATCGGATAGTGATACCAGTGTCCGTAGCCGAAATTCTCAAAGAAGTAAGGTGAGCGGTACGAAACAGAGCAGTAAGTCTCGAAGCGGACGCGGATTTAACCCAACTGCTTACGTTCGAGAACGAAAAAACCGCTTTGAGTCCAAACAGAACGGTAAGCGGCAGTCCTCAAATAGAACGGCTAGTCCCGCTTCCGTTGGCTCTCGTCATTCCAGAGGCTCTAGCAGGAGCTCAGGCAGTAATTTAGACCGAAGCCAGAAACAAACAAGACCGATGAGCAGGAGAGATGGCTCGAGGCTTGCAACCACAGAGACAGATACCCCCAGCAAGCACGTTAGTGTATTGAATCAGACCAGTCAATCCAAAGCGGACCAGTACGGTAGACCTTACAGCGGTCAGTCCGACTCTGATGGATCTGTTGCGCAACTCGAACTTGAATCTGGTGACTACTCAGGCGCCGACCAGTCCAAACCACCCCTTACAGGTCCCCCGGAGTTACATCGGGAGGCCTGGATTTCCTCGAACCCCACCACTCAGTCGAATAACAGAGTGCAGCAAGATACGGTAAGCCAAGGCTACGCGGCTGATGAGTTTGCCAGTAGAACCGAGACTGTGCCAGCCGTCGCCGCTGCACCTCCGGGTATGGAATGGGACTTCAGTGGATCCAACGCCCTGGCCCAGCGACCATACGGATTCGACAACCGAGGACCGGGCGCTGTCCCCCACGTCCCGGTTAACCAGTATAGTAAGAATGAGAACGAAACTAACGGAGATGACAACACTGCGATGGAGCTCTCCGATATTGATAAGCGATTGCAAGCCTTGCAACAGTTCCTGAAGGCTGCGAAAACTGGGTCTGGGGAAAATTCAAGGGGATGATAACCATAGTTTAGAGAAGCGTGTCAAACTAGAAATAATGTTCGACTATGTTCCCACGAATGCGGTATTACCTGTGTATTATTAGAAATAGTCAGCTGGTAACTGATTTCTAAGGGCGTTCGCTAGAGCTTCGCGGTATGTATTTCCGGAATGTCCTTTAGGCTTTGCTTCGGGTGCTCTCTTCAAAGAGCGACCATGCGTTGAAGAAACTTGCTCCAACTTGCCCTTATATTGTTTCTCCGCCGTGTTCCGTTGACGCATCTGAGTATCTCTCCATTTAAGGAAGGACCGTTTGGCATCGAGATCACGGTGCCGGTCGTGTAATTGGGACAGTCTATGCGGACTGTTCTTGATATTGTAAAGATGTTGAGAGTAGCGCTCTGCTGGGGTAAAGCGCGTTAGTGAACTGTCCTCTGCAGTGTTCGTTTGCTTACCTGAGTCTCGAGCCCGCGCAGATGGAGTGTTATGGTATACTCTGCGTTGCTGTGACGACGAAGGGGTGAAAGATTCTTGTTGTGCTCTTGATAATGAAAGTTCCGGGCTTGTTTTGGACTGGCTGTCACATCCTTCCCTACGAGAATGTGACTCAGGCTGTGCACTCCTGTCCTCCTCGATTTCAGCAGAACGCCATTGCCGCATAGCCAGTTTCCAGGGATCTGAATAGCGCGCTTGGGTTTCAGAGGCAGCATTAAACTTATGCTGGTGCAAAGACATCCAATTTCCGTCTTGTGAAGTAAAGAGTTCCCTCTCCGAGGTGTATGGTCCCTCTGCATCGCCGTAGTCTCCTGGCAAGTAGCCTTTATGGCGATACTTCCGCTTCATCTTTTGCCTTTCGGTTACTCTAACTGGATACGTTCTACTCAAGAATTGTTGGCCCACCCCTAACAGCGGTGCGACACTGTTCGAATAAAAATGATGCAAGAATCGCTGTTTAGCAGTTCGACAGTGCTCTTCGAGTTCTCGTTGTAGAGGATTCTTTGACTCATCAAAAGATTCATTATCTCCGACTTCATCTTCTAGAGACTCGAGTTGGTTGAGCTGAAGTGGTTCTATGTCTGACTCATTTCCAGCGGGTTGCATCGCATATACGGGATACGGTTTAGCTCCTTCCCAGTCGTCTTCTGGGGCTTGATTCCAGGATTTGTTGTCGGGTGCAGCTTCGGTAGACTTCTTCGTCAGAGGAGCTGTTTGCCTCGCTTTCACCCCATAGTCCTGAGCATAGGAAGATACCATGCTGCCGTGTCGTTTAGCAGCAGACGCTGACTTCGAGCGCTGTTGGCCTTGTTCAGCGTCTCTTCGGCGACATCTCCCTCGATGCTGCCGCGCCATGGCTTCCTGTAGGTATCTGCGCGTATACGAGGGGTCCCATGGAGGTGTTTGGTACTGCTGGGGTCTTTCCCTAGCACACACTGAAGCATCTTTTACCCTATTATACTCTGCAAACCTCACCAAATTCGGGTCGCCACTGCTGTACCGCAGTCTATTGACCGAATCATTTCTCCTCCACTCAGCTCCATTACTCTCTACAGATTGCCGACCCCCGGCAGAGCTAGACGAATATCTGTATGGATCGTCCACAGGCGAGCACGAAGGGGCTGGTGGGGGCGACCTCGATATCCTCCAAACCTTATAACCACTTCCCGTAGTTTGATATGGTTTTTGGCGCAGATGGTTGGTGGCCTCGGGCACGTCCACATTAAAGTATCCCAGCCCATCAAAGCTTTCATTGGGGTTTGTTCCTGTGCCGAATCTCATTTTGGGGTCCTACTACCGATATAAACTCCACAGAAACGTGAAATGAATACCCTCTATGTCTCAAGAGCCCGTTAACGTGCCTCCCAAGTTCACAGAGGATCGATGCTTACCAATCAATGGTTGGCAACCATACGTGCTACACTGATCACAGACAAAATCCATCAGGAGGAAAACTAATCAATGAGATATAAGTGGTCATTGATCAGCTCCAGATGGCCCATCATGGCCGCCCACGGGCATGTCCGCCGGAATGGGAAGTTTGAACTCGGCGCGCGGCGCGGCTTGAAGTACAGTAGAAATCCAATTTCAAAAAATCTTTCAAACGTTTGGAAAGAATGGGGCACTATACCGGCGGTACGCATACGACAAATTGTGTCTGTGCGGTTAGCTACGGGAGCCATAGAGCACGAGACGCAATAGTCTCGCGTGTCTGCCGGTACCTTTCCGTACACACGAGGTGTCCGTCTCATCGGCCACTTTATACCCTGTATACCCTGTAGGGCGGACACGGCGTGCAAACGTTCCGTGCCTCGTTTGGGATTTTCCCTTGAAACAGGCTCTACACATTGCGTCTGTCTCTTTAGCCACTTGATACGGTTGACAGGAAACACACTCATTTCGTGGCGCATTTGGAAAAGTGGTACTGTACAGTGTACCATTCAGTTTGCAGCGGAGGTCTGTTCCATCTGAAAATATATGGGTTGGACAAGGACCTACGCGGAGCTTTAACCTACATGCACCCGCTTTTACCGGTATGTAAATTGCTGCTCCACCTTATACACGTACGTGCACACCAGACAGTTGAGGTCTTTACCAAAGATATCCCACCGTGTCACCCGAGTTTGCATCGATACTGTTCCCATGTGTGATTTCAGGCGTATTCCCATTCCAGTCAAATACTTTTCACCATACGAATCTAGAGGCATGTTGCAAACCACATTCAGCTTGACGAAGTTTTAGGGAGGTCAACTATTTTTCTTTCAATAGTCGCTTTGTTACCACGAGCTTTTGTTCCGATTTCACAACCATCACGGTTTATGACTATATAAGCTATGACTAACATTTGCCTTATAATCTTATAAAAGAAAAGTTTCTTTTGAACATAATTTCTTAACAGTTTACCTGGTCTCGTTTCTACATATCCCAAGTTACCACTATATAATTCAAAACATCTAGATTTCCACATAGTCGGTAATCTATGAGCTAAACCTCGATACGGCTCTATTTGTTTATAAGAGCAGATGATATGACAAACTGTTTTTATTATTTTTTATTTTTTTTTATTATTTATTTACTATTTCATTATAGCGTTAAAAAAATGGTATAAAGTAATTCCGAGTGTAGTTATATTCCCTTCCTTACAAGCATTTACAAACTTATCCATCGATAAGGCTGGTACCTCTTCAAGTCCTTAAACTATTTTTTCCAGTTTCATTAAATTTTCTCTAAGTTAAAAGAAAAAGTATACTTAACAAAACGGTTTTTCTGAGAACTCTTTTTAAAAGAAACGGAAAGTATAATATATGGACCATTGACAAAATCATTAAAAATTTCTACTTATAGCGATCTTAATAAAATAATAAAATTGCTCACTAAAAGCAACTCCCAGCGAAAAGCATAGTCTCACAAGGACACTCGGGGAATAGACTTTAGAAAACAAAATTTATATTTATATGGAAAAAGCAAAAATGGTCAATAGCGACAGCGTTTTTGATGTTTGGCTTTGAGCGAAGCGAAAAGTGAAGACCTTGAAAATTCACCATTATTCCTATCGTAATCTATTACTGCCACAACAGTAAGGGCACTCCGTGTAAATAGCATTCGCTCCATCGCAACAACTGATGACTGGTTCGTAGTTATCATCACCTTTAAGTCTCCGAATAAATTCGGGAACGCCTATATTCTCCTCTCTCCGCTTTCTCAGTAGGGCATGGCGGTTGGTCCAGTCGTATGCCTTGGAGACATCGGCCAAGTTAGCGTCAACAGCTATTTCTTCGCCTGCAGAAACCAACTGCGTATGCACAAGACGACTATTCTGTTGGAAGACACTGCTCACCTTCAGGAGAGAATCTAACTTCCACCACAGCCTTGAGCCAAACTACTACATCGAAATAGCAGCGAACTATGTGCGGAAACTTGTTTCCTATCCAACGTTCCCCAAGCTTCTTGACATTAAAAGAAGTAACGGCAGTGGATTCGGTACGTATTTCAGGGCTGTCAAGGAGGTCGCTACACTGTTTAGACACTTCTTCACAGAGTACCGCAGCATGCAAAGACTTCATTATCCGCCGAGAATTGTCCTCCTTCTGCACGGATGTCACAACGTGGCATCTTGCGTTTACAGAGAGACAGTATCAACTTACACATATCATCACGAGAGGCTTCCCGTCCTGCGACAGTTTCACCCCATCATCACACACTTCAACATTTTCGCAACGGTACACCAGTCTTGTTTTCTCAAGCACAACGACAAGTTCATCTCCTTCCATTCTTAAAGCCGCCATTGATGCTTCGCCACTTATACCAGTACGTGCTTTCACTCCAGCATCGTCAATGAAAAGTAGGGGGGTCTGATAGACACTCGGGTATTCTGCTTGAAGCCACTTTTTTAGAGTTTCAAGTGTGTGTGTTTGTGGCTTCGCAGGGCGATCTTTTCCATCGCTTAGCAACCCCGTGTACGTATCACTGAGTTTCCCGAATGCTCGATTGTTCTGCAAAAGTAAAACAGGATTCCGGGGATACGAAGCGTTATGTTCGCTTACCGCAGCAAGGACATCCTCATGAAAGGGACGAACGCTAAAGATCATGCGGATAGAATGTCGTATCTCTGGTCCAACTGAACGTAGTTCGGTAAGCCACATGGACCGATTACTCCGGAAAGTACCTGGGAGTACGCCATGCTCGTACAGAGCCTCTCTTTCTGTTTTCTCCGTATATTGAAGAGCTGGTCGGTACTACGCAAGGCGTCGACGACGTCAATATCGCCGGATTTGATTTGCCCACACAAATGCCGGGGAGTTCCATGTTCTTTGTTATAAACTGCTTCACAGATTGCAGCCATACTGCGATGCATATAATCCGGGGATACTTGCCAAAGTGTCACATGGAAATCGATTCCTGAGTGTACCGGAATCCCGATTATAGGATTGAGCTCCTTAGCAAAGAAACGCTTTCTCCATTCGTCCGAACCTACACTTGTGGTAAATGCTTTGGAGACACGTAGATACCATCTATCCACAGCTTCAGGCAAGGTGTAATCGGCCTCTGGTAGCATCTTATCCATCACAGCCTTCAATGGACACACACCAACAACATCTTCGCTCTTGGGATCTGAGAAGACGGTACCATTCACACCAAAGGCGGTTATAAAGCAAAGCCTGACAAACAGATCCTCCAATGATACCCCTTTGGTAGACTGGCTAGTGCCCGGATTCTCTACGGCAGCAGCGGGGTCCAGGAGAAGTTTATTCTTTGTACTAACAGTGTTCAAGCAGTGGTCCGTAAAGTGCAGAACGAGCGCCTTGCGTAGTAGTGGCTCTCCCAGCCACTCACCCACACTAGTACTCGCCGGAAATGCTCTGCCTTGGTTACACCGAACCTCAACACCAATAATGCCACTTTCAACTGCAGCCTCAATGGAAGCATCCAACGAGATGCGATCTTCGTAATTCAATAAGACAGCTCGGAGTAAAGTAAGTACCAGCTTGGACACTGGAACGAGCCCAGCGTCATCGTCCGTGGGAGTGTCCTTATGTTCCTCCGAGTACTTGCTTACAATACGCACAAGTGTTCCTTCCTTTGTCCGTGTCGAGTGCGAGAGTACTTTATCTAAGACAGTCACAAATACTTGCTCAGTAATTCTGTCCAACTTCAAGAGAGCGTTTAAGAACTTTTGGAAAAATGAGAAAAAAAAACCTGGACGTCCTGTAAGCAGCAACAGGCGATCAAACAGATCAGTTCTTCCACACTTCGTCAAAAACGCAACAAAATTAGTGCAGTTTTCGCTCAAAACTGTGAAATCGAAGAAATAAACAAATACATTTTCTATATCTTGCCTTCCTACGATATCAACCGATTGAAACTGCTCCTCCACCCGGTTCTTCCGGTTTTTCAACAGCGAGTGGTTGTGCGTATCTATCACTGATCCCACAGACAGCTTAGTGCCAGTGAACACTACGGCTACATCCGCATCAAGGATTTCCGAGACGGCTACTTTGGTCAAATAGAGCAGCCGGTGCTCCCTTATATCCAGACAGACTTTAGTGAGATACGCATGTTCTAGAACAGGCAACTGATCTACGCATAGCAGTATCCGCGAAATACCCAGGGGCTTGACCAATTCTTGGAGTTCCAAAATCGTTCGTTTCTTACGATTGTAGGCCCAGTCTTTGGAGTCATGGCGTTGAGGGGTCCTGTCGTACTCATCAGCAAATGAATCAAGTATCTCAGTGACAATGCTATCCGCTTCTCCGTTGCGATGAGAGTAGGAGATAACTTTCCGAATTGTGTTACCGTCGCAAGGTTTGTCTTTGGTATACTCTTTTATGATACGCCGAGTATACTCGAAATACGCAGCAAACAGCAAATTAACCAATCCAACGGCCATGCGGTCATTCCTAGCATCCTCAAGTTTCATATGTAGTCGCCTCCAAGGTTCGCACGCGACCCCCAACGGACCAAAATATAGCCCATCCGCAGAGGTACGCACAACGGATGCCATGATCGTCAGGATTGTGAACTTTTCATCAAATCCAACGGCTTGGGCGCTTTTGGTCTTTCCGGTGTCACTTGCAGTACAGAGCACTACACTCTTCTTTACTTCGGCGGACATCGCAGCATCAATGGCTTTCACCAGCTCGTCAGCCTTCCGTGTGCCGTTAACGGACGAACCAAATGAAGGAAGTGCAGGAGGAAACACCGCATCACAATTTGGACCGAATATGAAGACCGGCTGCCGCATACACTGCAACTTTGACTCTTTAGAGTCGTAGTGGTCTAAGTACCTGCGAACATTTTTGCATACGGCGCGCACCAATGGATCAATGCGACTGATACTTAGTGTCGATAAATCTGGCAAGCTAGGAGTGGCATGTTCGCTTGCTCGCAGGGGATCTGCGAAATCATAATGTTAGTATCACATCGTATACAGGTCAAACGTCTTCGGACACAAACCATGTGACCTACTTAAGAAACAAGGCCCTCAAAGCTCTACCTAGCCGGTAGACCATAACAATACACACTACTACGATGGCTTACCTTTTTCATCGTAGCAGAGTTCCGACACCAGAGAAGACAGAGCCTCTCTCAACAGAAACCGTGCTCTCTCTCCTGGCTTCCCATCGTTATACATTTTACAGTCGTTTGCAATCTTAAACCATTCTTCAAACCTCGTGTACATTTCGGACTTATTCTGTACAGGGTAAAAATCCTTAAGTTTTCCCTGCTTGTAGGCCGTGTTAGCCGCGGCGTCTGACAAAAGGAAACACGCCACGAGAACTCTGACTCTCAGCACCGCCACTTGCGATCCATTCAGGCCCTCTGTACCAACGTCTTGACATAGGCATTCTTGAATGTGTAAAACAGTGTCTTCTGCAACGCCGAGTGGGTCCTCCAGACATCTCCCAATGCTAATTGCGAAGGATTCCTCTTTGCCTTCCTCCTCTTTGACTTTGCACCCTCCCGGTATGAACCAGCCCGGAATACACTTCTCTTTGATGGCTTCTAATAATCCAGGTTTTGGTTCTGCAGCCATTTTCGTCTTTTTTTATGTGTTGTTATTTCCGTTGGCTCTGCCGCTACAAACTTCGTCTCTAGTGGTAAGTTACTGGTAACCTAAACGGTTTGGTTTTGGCTGCGCTGGGCGAAGTCAATTCATCCCAAAATTAAATGAAAGACGAAGTTCTTCCTCTACTTCTATCTCAGATGATAGATAGGAGTATGAGGTGGTGATATGCTATGACATGCTGTGGGTAGTCAACAAAGACAAAACCTTTTCCATTCCAAACTGTCCAACTGTGGGATGGAACTAACTTCGTGGTACCCGGGCTTCGGGGGAAGTTCGGGACGGGCCCCGCATGCCATTTTGACACAACCACCAACATGTACCGTATGATACCCTTTTATGAAATCCAATACATCTATTCGTATAGATAAAGCAATGGTGATTATTTTAATATTATGCTATGCCGGCTTAACCACGAGAGCCTACGTGTTGTCAACTTCAGCTGGGTCCTGGATATGTGGGCCATAATGTGGCATGCCACAACAAGTACAATCGGGCATGCCATCTCTTCATTGGTAACTTGACGGTCGCTAATACTCTGCGCGCAAGAAACTTCGAAAAACTCGTACACTTTGACCCTCATGCCGATGTCCTGCTCAAGGAACTTAACAACCGCGAAGTACCCTCCGAACAATCACCTGGATAAAGAGTCATCAACAGTGCCCTTCGGCTGAGTCCATACCAAATGCAAGAGCGGATGAAATTGCAGAAGCACCCCGTCGCCGGGCCAGAATCAGAGGATCTTACCAAACTTTACCGATGTTGCCTCATCACGAGCTGCAAATAGTGCCAATAGAAGACGATGGCGGACTCGAAATCCCATTCAATCTTGGCGCCTGAAATTCAATCTTTTGTTGGAGCTGCTCAGCTCTACAGTAGACCTGGCGTAACCCCTACCCCATGGTACTACATGTATGTGAACTAGGTTAGCCGCCCATTGTGGTGTAGCGAAAGCACTAATCAAATTTGTGAGAGGAATTGGGGCGTGATATCAACTCCCAGGATTTCGTCAGTGCATGGTCTTATACACGCTCTGGATTGACGTTTTATCAATTTTGTATCGCCTGAGAAGAAGGACAGCATTGCACCAATTGTGTCAAAAGAACCTGCAGTGAGAAATATATCGCTGACTATTAGCTGGTAGGTATTATTGCATTATGTACCACAACGAATGAAGGCAATGCAACAGGAAATTCTTGGTTTACTGTAGTTACACGATTATCACGAGAAGGAGGTAAACAGAACAGTCGCCGTTTGACGAAGAAATAGAGTGTCACAAGCGGATCCTCGTCCACTGGAAGGGCTACCCAGAGGCAGCACGGACGTGGGAACCGGCTTCGTGGCTTCAGAAAGACCTGGGTAGCTGTACCTTCTTCGATCTCGAGCAGGAGATGTACTTTAATCTGGGCTATGATGACGAAAATGAGGTGGACGGAGTTTCTGGGGAGCCCCCTCCCGCGTCAGGTGGTGGCTTGTCATTGGTCACAACTGTTGCGTCGGGAACAACACTTCATCCTGCCTGCGCTGCTGCAACCGGTCTTGGCGTTGGCGCCGCTGTGGCAGGCTCAGGGTCTTCTCCTGCCAGAC
>LVLI01000090.1:0-82567 GCA_001687465.1 Halocafeteria seosinensis | reverse complement strand
GCTTAGAAGTGGATGACGATGCCCAACACAACACCGGTAATTCGGATGATGCATACGAGGCCGACTGAATACAGTGCGAATATGATACAGTCTGTACAGCGTACTGTTATGCGAACACTTGGCAGCGAAAACTGCGCTATCAATGGCAGTGATACGCTTCTCATTCTTCGCTTTCAGGTTCAAGAGTCCAGAGACCATGACTACCGCGGCACAACGACCGGTCAGATCTTTGAGAAGCGCTGCTTGGAAAGGCACAATAGGGCTCGGTAACGAGCAAGAATTCTTCAATCTGCGTCTGGAAATGATGGATAGACCCCTCCGTATAGACCCCGTACTAGACGTTGGAGAGCTATCCGCATTCCCTGCTTGCCCAAGCCGGAGTAGTATAAAATGTTTGGCAAATAGCTATTGCGCAAAACACTGTTCCTGTCGTGGCTGCTTTAATATTGGTCGAAGCTGCAAATCGTTAACGCAACGGGTATGCGTTCGGGAATCCAAGACTATTCCATGTTTTGGACAAGATGGCTTGGTGCTCTCGTCGTGCATAGTAGCATTGCCTGAGAAGTTTGACAAGATGGCCGTGTGTACAGCTTCCCCAGTAATACGTAATGTTCGTATTTTCCTTGATCAGCTTTGCGTTGCTCTTGAACAGCTTTGGTACCCGCAAACTCGCACCGCAATTAGATTTTTTTTTTTTTTTTTTGAGTCGAATGTCGTAGGATCTTAGTTGATACAACCGATCATCAGGAACAAGGAAGGGGAGAGCGAGAAAGACCGCAGTGTGGGAGACTAAGAGTATCTGGATTCGGAGGAAGCATCTATGCCCTCAGTACAAATTGCTTGAAGGAAGGGGAAGGGAAGTCGAGACAACTGTCCTCAGAGGCTGAGACCATTCAGAAACAATAAGACGGTAACAGTTGTAGTGACATCCCCGTTGAGGGATTAAGATTCTAACATCTCTCTGACAAAATGGGCATGCGTGTGGTCCATTGGCACCATAATGCAGCTCTTGTAGCCTAACGTAGCCCATCCCAGTAACGGCATCTCTTGTAACATATACCACTTACCTTTATTTGCTTCAAGCCAGTGGTTGTAATCACTGCTGCCACTGTAGGAGCGGCGAGTCGCAACCAACGATTCGGTCTTCTCGTGGTGTAGAAGAACATATGACTCTTCTGTCAGTTGTCGGTAGTGGAATAGGAATTGAGGGCTTGATGGGGGCCCTTTGAGGTTTAAGCGTCGTTTCCAGTTTCCGCCCTTCTTTTCAAACAATAAAGAGCTGTGGCAGAAGACAAGTAATTGTTTGGTTTGATAATTCCCTCCACTTGCTGATTTCTCTATGCTGTAGATGCACCATAGTGAAGAGCGAGTTTGTATTCGTAGCGTTTACCCTTTTTCTCTCGAAAGGGAATTTTTCGCCTTCAAGCCTGTGGCACACACGTCTTCCAGTAGGAGCAATATAATACACACATTCCAGACTGGAAGTGGAATTGTTCGATTTCTCGGGAGCATTATAAGTGCTTTCTTTTACTTTTTTCCATCGAGTTACAGTGCAAACTGTGTCATGGAAATAGAGTACACGATGAGGTGTTGAATGGTGAATACACGACTTCCAGTAGGAACAATACTAGCGGGCCCGTCGCTGCTTAACACGGGCGCTTACCGCTCCTCGTTAAGAGGATGTGGTCAACTTCCCGGCCGGTGGGCTATCTGTCACATTTGTGTGTGTGTGTGTCAATACTAATACATACGTTGAATGGTACTATGGGTCAGTTAGATAATACAAGGAATACACCTGACGCCACCATGGAAAAATCCCCTAGGAGTCGTGGAGCACGGCCACCCAGTGCCAGTTCTGCTGTGTGTATGTGTGTGTATTAGTATTGCTCCTACCGGAAGACGCGTTTTCTACAGGCTACGCTACGCTGTGTGAGGATTGAACCCTACATCTTCACGTTGTGGCGCATCAACGTGACTGACAGTTTGGCAGTCATCAGCTTGCGGAAGTTCTCCATCTCCGTTGTTCCCCAGCGGGAGCCCGGTGTTTTCCTGGCAATTCTCTTCTTTATCTTGATCGCGTCTTCCCCGAAGCCTCCCGCCGCCTCTATTGCGAACGGGATAATTTCCGTGTGGTGGTCTCTCAGATGCTCGTATTTTGTCCGCTCCATCTTCTCCGCTTCTGCCGCGATGGTGAGGGGTCTTCCCGCTGTCCTGACAAGTCTGTCTCCCGTCAGCGGGTTTGGCACTGTCACATCGGCAGAAAGTGTGCTCGCGGGAGCGCTTGGCTACCAGGTCCACTACTGGCCTCGCCTCTCCTTCGTTTCGCGGGTCTATGAGCACCTCTCTCTCTCCACTGGCATTTGACTCATGCGGATGTATCCACTGCTATCCCGCCATGACGGTGGATCCTTTGCGTGGCGTTCCCTTCTTTGCCACACCCCAGTGCGTGGTGCAGCAGCTCGTCGATCGGTCCTTCTCCACAGCATTCACCGGATGGACCCGTAAACAAGTTAGCTTGGGGGAGCCCTAGGCGTAGGCGCAGTGCTACCATGTACTCGGCGTCGGTTAGTGTAAATCCTTTCCTTGGTGCTGCGTATAGCCATGCAGCTGCTCCGTCCGTTTGGCAGGCTGTCAGTAACGCTTTCTGCTGTACTCTCTGCAACATCTTGCCCAGGTGTTTCTGTAGCTTCGGTTTGCTCCATTAGCCTTCGTAGTTCGCATCTGGGAGTCCGATCGTTTCCTGTAGCGCGTTCTGACTCTCCGCGAGCCATGGCGGCGGCTTCTTGCGATATTGCGCGAGCCGGTCCTGGGTCCTGCTCACCTCCTGCCACTTGTTGGATCTTTTTGACGCGTCGATCGCCCCGGCGATGTGCGATGCTTCTGCGGCGTGGTCTGGGATGACTATCCTCAATCCTCCTGCCTTCGAGGACAGCTTGGTTCGTGTAACGGTGTAGGCGGGGAGCTCATCTTGCCACTTCAGCGCTTTGCGCACCATGTCGGTCATATCCCGGTTGAACTCTTCCAGTGGCTTTTTGTTAACCTCCGGGTCGAGGGTGCGAAGCCAGTAGTTGGGCTGTCTTGCGATTGAGTTGGTCAATAGTCTTATCGTGGCCTGCAGTTCTAGTCCTACTCTCCATGATTCTTCCAATGCCGCCAATTTGGGGTTATCAATTGTGGTTCTTTTCCGTACATAGTTTTCCTGAAATTGTTCATTACCGTACGGCTTCAACTTTAGCCGTTAATGCTCAAGAACCCTCCAAAGGGCACACAAAGAGTCCCAATAAAAATGTCGCAGTGAGTAAGCACCAGAGGTCGAAAAGAAACACGCACCCACCCAACGAGAAAGAGAGGGAAAACCGGAGAAAGCGACCAACGTTCCCCTGTGACAACACGGACAGGACCCCCGCGAGTCATACATGTAGTAATACAGTAGTACCCAATAATTGTGGTTATCCTATTATTTGTACATACGAAAGACTCAGCGCCATTGTATAGGAACCGTTAAATACACATTCTCAACGAGCGTGAAAGTGTGATTCAGTGTGTGATTGCAGAGGAGCACGTGCATCATTCCCACATGCAAAATGCCTGAAATGCATTATAAAGCTAGCAGCGTCTCATCCAAAACACATGGCATCGTCCTGATAACGAACATGCCAGCGCGAGAACGAAGTTCTAATGGGTTCGGTTGCACCGAGTCTTCTTAAGCGGTACACTGAGTTTTCGTCTTCCCACACACACTCGCCGCATTTGCAGCGGGGAATCGGGAACCTGTGACACCAGGGGTACTGGTGACGAGCGACTGGCAGCCACTCGGCCTAAGAGACATGGCAGGCATTTCTCGTGAAACCGTGAGAGGACCGTTTCATTAAGAGCAGTACTTCCCCAGTTCTTACATTGTGCGGTAAACGAAGACGACTCTGAGACTACAGGACAGGTGCAGATCATGGGCAAGACTGCAGCTTCTTTTCCAGCCGCCAGAAAATCCTTGTTATTAACACTTGGAGGGCAAGCCCTAGGTCGTACTACTGGCAATTCTCTTGGAATTACTGTCCACACAGACCTATTCCAGCAGTCTCCACTAGAGCAGTACAACGTTCCATTTATTGTAGATATATTCGGAGAATTATGGAAAATGTCGGCTACGCCCCATGTCTGAGAACCTGCTAATTGTTCCATATCTCCGTTGCCATTGAAAACACTGTGGACTATCTTTACCGTAGCACCGCCGCCACCACAGTTCTTCCCGCAAATCCCTCCTGCTAAGGCTCCCAAAATTCTACCAGAAGAGTAAGAGTTCTCGATGAGGACCACACCATTGCTGCCCCATCCGCCACACCGCTCTCCACAGAGACCGCCTGCTTTGTCACCGTTGATGTCGCCGAGACTATAGGACGATTCGATATGAATTTTTCCGGAATCCCTCCCCGAAGCGTCTCCACACAAGCCTCCCGACTCAGATCCATCAACATTACCCATTGCGAACGATCTCTGTATAGAAACAATCCCGCCCCTCGCACAGTCGTTCCCGCAGATTCCTCCAGAGCGGCCACCGTTGATAGTCCCTAAGGAATAACAGTCTTCTATCCTGACTTCGCCACTCTGTCCACAGTCATCTCCGCATATTCCTCCAGAAACTGTACCCTCTATATCTCCCTCCGAGTACGTGTTGGTAATATGTACCTTCCCATTTCCGCCGCAATTTTCTCCACAAATGCCGCCTGAATCACGCCCTTGGATTTTCCCTTTGGTGAAACAGCTGTCGATAACAACAAGCCCATTCTCACCGCATCCCCTCCCACATACTCCACCACTACTGCTACCTCCAATTATACCACTAGAAGAACATGACATTATCCTCATGTATCTTGTACTTGCGCGAACGAGAAATCCCCCAGAGCGGCTGGTGATACCATTCACAACATGTACGTTTTGAAGAGTCGGTGCTTCGGAAAATAACTTAACCGTATTGTGCATCGCGACTAGACCCTTCCAGCTTGTTACTCCGCTTATGTCGATGGTGAAATGTTGACCTTCCAGAGTCTCTTCATTCGCTAAGATTAGAAGATCTTCAGAAGAAAAGTGGTCCAACCACTTGAACGAACGCACCAAGTATATGGTTCGGTTGGCCGCATCATGAGTGAACACTGTGTTACCAACATTTGCAGGGTGTATGTTTGCTCCTTGTACTTCGGGTTGGTAGCACAGTAAGCTTATGAGAATCGAGGTTGCAGCAAACATTGTTAGCCTCGCACGTGTCTGCCCGGGCCCCTGGGGCTTCCCTTTGAAGTGGACCCCAGACAGGGTCCCCAAGTTCTGGGCCGCCCTTGAATATCGAATATCGGATCGCGTCTTCCGACTATACAAGGCAGTGTCGTTGACAAATTCTGGGTTTGTGCGTCTCTATCTTGCTGGTCAATTGCTCGTAATTTGAGTGAGGACTGCCTTGATGAATGTGGTATGGGAAGCAGAATAAAGAGCGACCGGGCGGCCAACAACCGCTGACGCGTGCGCAAGAGTGCACCGGAGAAAAAGCAAATACCTCCTTTTACTATTGATAGACTTTGATTTTGCACTCCCAAGAATACAACAGTCTCAGCAAGTCAATTCTAGCGGCTTTATTGACTATAATCGTGGAAACTCCGAAGTCCTTGTTGAAGAATCCAAAAAGAGGGGAGTGAAGATCCCTATTCCGCCTGACGCACAGTACAGTAACTGACAGTACCTGACACTAGTTGGGATGCGTCCCCAATTCCGTCTGGGGGATGGCGGCCAATTTGCGAGAGACTCAATGTGGTCCCCACGACCAAAAACAGGTTGGGGGCCGCGTTCATGTCGTATCTTTTATCCTCTCCCTGCAATGCAAACGCTTATGGACATTCGCTGTATAAGGTGTTACTTGTAGCTTTCAAATGGAAAAAAGCGGGAAAAACCGAAGTGGAGAAAATACGAACGTTACATGGGTGTGTGTGTGTGGGTGTGGGTCGCTTAGCAAATTTCAACCAACTTTTTGGAGTACCCTTCCACTCTATGACATGGCAGCCACAAATCCTGACTATTTCATGAGGATGTTACATGGAGATTGGTAAAGTTCGCCACGCACCAAGAGCATAAAGCTGCAACGTACAAGTCCGTGCTCGGCATCTGCCGCTGCGGCACCAGCCAAGCAACTTGCAACTTGCTTGAAGCAAGACTCACACGTCATCCTCTCTGAGTTCACAGGATCTGGGAATTGCTTATCAAGCAATACTGGAAATTTTTTACTGCATTTTGTCTCTGTTGGCTTAGGAACTACCTTCTCAAACAACGATAGCAAGTTATAAAGTCAGCACATGCATACACTGTATGTGAGCTCTCACGCTCTTGGGGGAAGGAAGCACTTGCTCACTTGCGGCAGCAATTCTTCAGCAAACCAGCTTCTTCATCGCTTCCCTAGTGGTTTACTCGGTGTATATCACCCGAATTCACGGAAAATAAGATGTCTCGCAACTTATACATTCTTGCGCCGTCGTCCACTTCTCGACTGCTGCTGGCGTTTAGGGGAATTATCGCCGCTGGATTAGCTTCATGGTGGGACATGTACCCTGGGCTTGGGAATGATGTGTTTCTCGCGAGAGCAATGGTGGCCGTTTACGCTGCTTACATTGTAGAGCACACTGTGGGAATGACGCTACGCACTTCGTACGTTGGCTCCGTGGGGGCTATTCTCTCTGGAATAACCTCCTGGGCAACTATAGAACTGTGTGGGACTAATGAGTGGTACATTAGCATCTCAGTTATAGGGACATCCTTAATCGTCTACTTGCTACCTCTAGATCCCATTATTCAGAACATATGGATAGCATTCCATGCGGCCACGGTAACTGTAAGTATCGGGTTACATACGTAATGAGTGCTGCTTCTCAGGCAAGATGTGCGGTACCTAGATTGACGCAGGTTCCTCTTTTCCATCCTCACGTAACTAGTCGCGTTGCTACTGACACGACAATTTCTTCCCTGTTGGGTGTCATTTGTGCCATAGCAGCATCTTTATTTCCTTTCCCACATTGGAGCATTTCGGAAGTACAAGCTCGTTTAATGATTGCCGCAGAAATGTGCGAAGGAGCTCAGAGGATGAACATGAATGCCTTCACGAGAGAGATATTTCTTCGAGGTGGGAAGCATCGGACGAAAACATTACCATATCTGTTTGAACAAGCGACATCCCCCGACCGGACTTCTTCCCGGACCAGCGCGGTGGGGGTAATGTCGGAAAACCAAGCAATCATGGGCCTTGAGTCAGTTGCTCCAACGCTGTCTTGGCAAGAGCGTAGTCCGTTACTGCACGCGAGTACAGATCACCTGCAGCACGTGTTGAAAATAAATATCGACCGCATAGAGCGTGAGATTCCATGCGTTAAGTGGGAGGGACCCGGTATAACAGCATTCTTCAAAAAGATTAGCCGACGAATATCTCTCTACAGTCGACAAAACTACCCTAACATAAAGTCTCCCCGTGCCTCTTCATCGAGAGAAACAAATTTTCCTGCCAAAGTGACCAGAGTAATTTCTGGTGATAATTACCAGCTGATGGACAATAACAATACTCCTACAGGCACTCAAAAAGGTTGGACTACGTCGTTGAATGGGGATGTTCGCACGTTGAGTGAGTTGTCTGGTACCGGTGTCAACGACAGGTCAACATGGCGCAATCAACTGGTCAATCTCCGAACCCAGAGTGGGATAACAGGAACAGCAAGTTGCGTCAACGATCAATCTTCAGTCGCCAGCGATGGAGGGGATAACCACTTAGACCCGCACACATTACTCAACAGGGAAAATGAGAATTTCGAAAGCAAAGCTCGTTGGGCGTACAGCGAAGGGCACAGAAGCAAGGAAGGAAAACGCAACTTGATAGAAAAATTGAACGCCTGGCATACGAATCTCCAGAAGCTGCGGCAAACAACATTGCTGATGAGTGAAAGTCAACGCCAAACAGACCTGGTCGCAAACTTTAGAGAAGAGGTGGCAACGTCCCTATGCGACGTCATTTCTGCCACTGTCGATGCATCAACGTCGTTACTGCATGCTGCCCTCTTTGTCTCACTGAGAAACCACGGCTGTGCTGCAAACATTGGATGCATATGGGCCCCAGGTGGAACTCTGTCGCAGGCGATATCCACTGATTTGTTAAAGCAGCTACAAATCACCCAAAGCTCGGTGAACTTGTCCAGTGAGCTTTCTTCAGACAAGAAGTCGCATCAGTGGTACGAAGCAAGCGATGGTAGCATAGTGCCAACCGTAAGCAAACCGGGCAGTCCCGAAGATAGACGAAGGCTTTATCAGTTGAGACACTACGTGCTCAAAATGTTACGCGAGCTCACGAAAAAATACGGGCAAGTTCGGATGAGAATCCTTTACAAAAATGATCAACGGCCACAAGGAATGGTACAACTACCAAACAACATCGCTCTTCGGCAACATAGCTTTTATCCTCCTTCATCAGTGGCTTCCGAAAAGAGAGAGGAAACCTCGCACACAGGCACCACGAAGAATCGGATAAGAGGAAATGAGTCGGTAGAGTCAGAAGGCTCAGATACACAAACGCAAACATCCTTTGACCGTCAATCTGAACAAGAACAGGATGATACTCAAACCAACGCCATGATGCTCAGTGCTGCCATGGCACCCATTAGTACCTTCCTGTTCTGTGTCATCCGTACGGCCTGGCTGACGATAGAGTCTGCTGACGAATTATGTGGTCTAAAGCATGCATCCAACGAGAGTGAGGAAGGAGAAGGAGAGGACCGCAAGGCTCCGCTTCATGCATCTGTAAATGTTAATATGTCTGCTGTGGAACGACAGCAATCGTTACAACAGAGAGAAACTCAGTCTGGTCAGATTGCCTGTGACAGGAATCCGCAGAATGTACCGGTATTCGCCTCGCCAGAGTTAAGCAAGACGTTGAATCGACAAGATAGCGATCCGGGTGGATTCTCACTCGGAACACCACTAGTGGAACAGAGACCAGCTCAACAGAAAGTAGATGCTTGGCCAGAGACACGTGCATGGTACCAAAAAGAAACTCTTCGCGCACGGCGAAACTTTGCAGGCAAAGCTGCTTACGAAATTTCAGAACTCTTTCAGAGAGCCAAAGAAAAAGTAATAGTTCGACGAGCAGTTCATGTAACCGCAGCTGTTGTCGCTTCAACTGCTCTCCCGATTGTGCCATACCTAAGGGAGCGCTTTCCGTACTCGGTAAGTGAACACTATCTGGTGCTCCGGTCTCTTCATTTGCCATCTACGCCTGTTTTTGTGTTCCGTTCGCGCAGTATTGGGCTCCAGTTTCAGCGGCGTTTATCGCCGGTACTTCGGCAGGTAGCAATTTCCGAGGTGGTTCCATCAGACTACTTGGAACAGTACGTAATTCAGGCAGATGGCGCCTAGCTTGGTATTCCCCATTAATATCAGTATGCTTTTCCATTCAGGTAATCGGATGCATCTTCGGCTATATGACGATAGTCATAGCCAACGCCAATCGCTGGGCAACAGCTGCTGCGTTTACGGTTTTCAACGGTATATGCATGTATGCAGCTTCAGACAATTATAATGTTTATGAACTGGTAGCGAGAAACGCCGGTTTCACGGCACCAATGGTAATGCTGGGCACCGGTTACCCAGATAATCCAAACAGTATCGATATTACCGCTGGGGCGGCATTGGGACGTGTGCTGCACACTGTGGTCGGTATCCTTCTTCTACTGTGCATTAGTCAAGTTCTACTTCCCATCCGCGCTTCCCAGCAAGTGCACAGTCGCTCATTGAAGGCTCTGAAGTCATTGGATTGTGTGATAACAGACACACTGCAAACATATTTGATGTTCCTGCACGAGGCAGGTGAACAGAACATTGCCCAAGGTGCAATGCTTCCGAACGCTGACGTTGATCAAAGTGCCGCGGTCCGTCAAAGATCTTCTGAGACACTCCGACTGCAGAGTGGCCTTGGAAAAATAACGTCGAACGCCCCGTCGGCAGCGCAAAACTTAAGCAATGTCCGTCAAATGTTGGACAGGAGTCGAGGCATGTACCAGAACCAGCAAGCATTTTCGGTGCGGGATGGGAACCCTTCCAGAATTAGGTATGATCCCACAAGTCGAATTGCAGCAATTGAAAAGGAGCTTAATGCTTTGTCAGAAACGATCCCAGAGGCTGAAATTGAGCCAGAGCTCTGGTACACGCCTTTTTCGGAGCAAGCCGTATTGTATCACAATTTCGTGAGCATCTTGCAGCGCTGCATTCGAGCCGTTACCGCTATCAATGAGTCTCGTCGATCATTGCTTCGACAACACGCATACTATTTGCAACGGCTGTCCAACTGGAAGAAAGAGGAATGTGCAGCGATCGATTCGGAAGAAGACAGTGTGCTGTCGGGTATTCACCTGCTGCTCCCATTGATCCCCAAAATGCACCGACTGCAGTTGGCCATCTCAGAGACCACAAACAACATCATTGCGATTTTGCATTTGCTTGAGAACATCCATACGAACCAGCGAACGAGGTTTAAGCACCGGCAAGACGAAGCAAATCGAAGGAAAGCTTCTTTTCATGAACGAAACGCCAGGGAAATTCGTGAAATGAGTAAGGCGTATGGAGCTCCAGAAGATGAGGAATCCCCTGGTGGAAGGAAAGCTTCTTTACTAACACACTTAAACGATATCGAGCCACATATTTCCAAGCGGCAACAGGAGGAAGTCCAAAATGCCAAAGTGGTCTTACTTTCTTTAGAGAAGAGCTCTGATTCCGTCTCAGACTGCTTGGAAGACTTTCAAAAGCTGTTTGCTCGGTTCACGGAAGCCCGAATTCTGGAAACACGGCAGGCTCGGTTAGATCATGAAGTCTCTCCTGAAGATGACACGGCTGAAGTTGAAATCCGAGGTCAACAACAAGGCAAAAAGGACTCACAGAACGACATCCAAACACAAAAGGCGTCTGAGGGCAAACAGGGAATGAAACGGTCGAGCCAACAAAATGAGAAGGAAGGGAGTCCACAACAAGAGTTGCCTCCTCTGGGTTCCAGTGCACCCAGCACAGAGTCGGCACCATTTAAGAGTCTGGCAGAGCAGAAAGGGATGCCAGCATCCACCCGGATAAAGGCTCCATCTGCAGAGACGACTAGCCAATTCGAAGGCGATTTCAGTGCTCACTCGACGGCGCGAAAGCGAGAGGCTCGCAGAAAGCAGGGCTACGACTTGGGTCCTGGAAGAGGTCCTTCCGCTTTCAGCAACGCAATCGTGCTTAATATCAACACTGTGGCATTCGGACTCCAGCAATTAAGCGGGGGCGTGTGTGATCTCTCCAGCTGCGCAGCGCGACTGTATTATTCGAAGTTATTGTCCACTACGAAGCTGTTCAAAAAGCCATGGGACATTTACTCGGAATTGGTCAAGCGGCTTCCATGGCAACTGACGGTCGCCAGAGCTGGTGACGACGAGAATGTTTGACATGCCTCAAGAGATTTTTGATGGAGGCTTCTTTCTTATGAAGAATGCCGTCGAATCGCCTTCGGGGGAACCTGCTAAGTTCGTTGTTAAGATATATGCAATGATCGTGATCACCGTTGCTACAATGAAAATCGCGTCGAACCACCGGTGAAAAAAATTAAATTCAATGTCCCCCACTGCTCGTGTTATTGCTTGCCTGTGGTGTATGATAGTAACGCAACTCGTTTAGCCTGCTCTTCTCTTACGACCACACCTGTCGACATACCTATAGTTTGGCGGCAGTGCCATTCTCATCAGCAGTACAGTTGATACAAAGTAACTCGCCATGATGGACGTAACCAGGAGCGTTATCGAATTCGATTTCTTCTCAGAGGAGTAGAGCTTAAACAACTTGTAAACGTTTGTAAGGAAACCCCGGACATTGGAGAACACCAGAATTCCAATAAAGACGAATGACACCGGCTGCACTAGCATATTCGCGTCTGGTACATTGAAAAAGGTTAACACAATTTCAAAGCCTGCAGGTAAACAATAATGGTCACCATTATGTTCGAGAAAAACTCCGTTCCAGCGTTGCGTCGTACCTCTTGTGATTGGATCCTTTGTCGGATCCCTCGAGAACAAGATATTGATTGTGGCCATAAAGATTCTGTGTGTTTCGTAAATATTGTTTGCAAATCTTTGGGGTTTAACTTTCATTAAGGGTACTTACTTGTATACACCATAACCACTGAGGATCCAACCCAGGAGGTTCAAAAACCTTCCGCGTATGGTCTGTGCTCGCTTTGCCTTCGAGAGGGCGTCAATCAGTTCAACGTAGATCTTATACTCACTATCAAAGGCTGTTCTCATGACTTCTATTTCCTTTTCTTTCTCTTGTTTTTCTTGGAATAATCGAAGCACGTCTGGGTGCTCTTGTCTGCTTGAGAAAAATGTCCACAAGTGTTCCCATGATGATACCGGCAAATCGAGAACCTCCTCATGAGTCGGATGATAATAGTTCCTAGTCTCAGCATCTTCAAGCATTACAGCTTGCCTCCTGTTCAGCACTCTCATCTCTATTACCCTTAATTCCCGTTGCTTATATAAAATAATATCCTCCAACGATTTAATTTGTTCTGCCTGATTATCTACACTCTCCTCAGTGACATACCTGCGCGAGCAACACTCAAAATTTTTATGTGGAGCGCGCAGAAATCTGGGGCACAAATTAACGCACTGTAAGAAGGACGATATGTAGTTGTATGGGGTCGAAACTGCACCGTAACCACTGAGAATTGCAGCTGTAGTTACTCCAATGATCCCAATCCGACCAATGTTCCCCTCAATCGTCAGCAAATCTGAATACGCCGTAAGACTTCGGTACATTTCGTATGGCAAAATCCCAAAAAGCTAGCGAGAATACGCACCGTGGCTCTGGTGTCTTGTAATCGGGAAGTAGTGGCCTATTCTCCAGTAAAGCAGGAGGTATAAAAGCTCACAGACTAACATGAAGAACCGAGCTACATGGATCGAGAAACCATGTTCCCTGCATTGGGGAAACGAAAAGCAATCAGAGCATCCTCATTCCCATCAAATCAGCAAATCGGGCAACATACTCCAGAACTGTGTAAATACAGAGCGCTGGAAGAGGAAGTAGTAGTAAGAACGTCAATCCCACGAGGTCCACTTCCCACATTATGTACCGAAGTGTCGGCGTCAGTAAAGCTGCACCATTTCAATCACAACATTTGGAGCCCCGTTTCACTTGGTATGCCCTTGTATGATGCAATGGAAGCTGTAACTCACTTAAAATCTCGAAAATGACCAATAGTAGCATGTTCAATGACAGTCCAAATGTGACCGAGAAGAGGAGCTGCACGCTTCTCCTGTCCACACGGTAGTACTGGAAGATCCATACTTCGAAAATAATGAAAGAGAGGGCCGTAGGAAGCAAATAAGAGGCTGTCATAAGACATATTTCCAAGAAATCAGCGCTTAGAGTTTCCAGGAGGCTCGTGAAATCATGGTCTCCTGCTGCCGCTACGTCCATTCTATTCTAACCCAAATACGCAGATCTACCCATCCTACCATCTACTTTGACCATTCATTTCATCGTACATCGGGTCATTCATGGGTAATAGAGCACACGGTGGCTTCACAATGACAATTCAAATCATGTGAATGGACGTTAAGCGCGCTATTTGTCTCCTTTATGACCCCATTGATAATATACCACCACCTAGTATTACAGTATATGAGCAGAGAGAGTGTGAGACTGCATAATGGGGGCCTTTGAAGTGTACAATAACCCCTTAAAACGCCGCTATTATGCCAGTGGAGTGTGCTCTTTAGCCTCCTGTCTCTGCATTCTAACCTACATTATAGCCTTATTACTGCCCCTTTTCCTCGGGATACTTACGGATAGTACGTTTACGCTCATGTATCACGCCGTACGGGATGCCTGTGGTCACCGGAAAGACTCTGTATACAGATTTTTGGACCCGGAATTCCCTGGTCTATGAGCAACCTGTATTAACATATCAACAAAAGCTTATTGTTTTCCTTCATGTAAGTGGTTGGTTGGATGAGGATAATGAAGGACTAACGGTGATGAGGACGATCCTGCGTTTTGACGCTCCAGGGCTTCCGATTCGATAATGAAACCGGAGCCAAGCAACCCATGGAGCTGGCATGGACCACTTCGCAAGATCTAAATGATAGGTTGGGGGATAATGTTGCACGAGTCCCTCAAGTTCGAGTACGTCTGTTGCCAAGTATCCTTCTGTTGAGAAAAGGAGTGGGTGGAAAAAGCTATTGAATTCCGTTGTTAATGCAGACTTCGTGGGGCGATACAAATTTGGATAACGTTCCGGATGTTAACTACTTGAGCGTTGCGATGCCGTTGCAATTCGAAGAGCAAATACATTCAATATCAGTATTTGCTTTTTATAACTTTATGCTTAAGGTAAGAAAATTAATCAACTTTAGAATTTCGGGTTGTGTAAGCACCAGTTTGTGTTGGTTTATCAGGATGAGAAGCGGTTTGAAATGGACGGTATGCTATCAGCAAGTGTAAGTGCGATACAATCGTTAGAGTGAGTAAATCTCGTACCAGTATAGTGGTGGTTGTCCTCATCTTCATCTCACCAGGTATCGAGCGGAGTTCCTGGAAGGCAAGCCACAGTTAGCGGCGATCTCAAATTTACCCAGAGGTCCCGTATCAGTATGGGAGGTGGCGTGCTACGTCCTTTTGGGGTAAGCACGAAAAAGGCACTAACATCTCAAAGAGCGTATAGTGGCATGAAGTATCTTGCTTGTTTCAGGGAAGAGAGTTTACTCCCTTAAACAGGGATACTAAGATCAGAGACATTCGTCCGGAGAGCATAGTCTCTCGCTATACTCGCAGAAATTGTACGTATGACTGTAGCTGAAATAGGCTATACGTGTCATTCGTCACTATGGTTTTTCATATTATGGACTGTCCAGTTACAATATCTGTTGAGCAACCTGCCATATCCGGTTGGCAAGCCGAAACTGCGTATGACCCAGTTACAGGGGCGGATACCGCTGGACTTGCTGGCGCTAATAGATACTTTAAACTAAACATGGATGTTCGCAGCTCAAAGGTACAAATATGGTAAGCTTAAATCGTACACGAAAGTCTCCTGCCGGCAGGTTGGAAACACCGGTTTATTTGTTTCACATGCAGGACTCGACCTTCTATCATTTTTATTTTCAAACAAGCTTGGATTCAATACCTGTCCATTTTTGTCCTTGTGTATGCTATACTCATGTGGCTAAATCGGATTATCTATTCGGAATATATAATCCATGCGCGGCGTGTGGATGACGCCTCGAACTCTCAAAAGCACAAACATATGTGACTTCAGAACTTACAATAATTGATTCGGCATGGCTAGACAAGAGCAGAGTCTCATTCGGAAAAACGTACCCAATCCATTAGATTATCTATCTACCGACAGGAGGACGACGGTACGGGGCCAGTATGTGCTATAGGCACCAAGTAGATCACGGAAGCGGTCTGCAACTTTGATGGCCATTGGTGAACTTACAAGATGCACGCTGGCCCACTGTCAGACACTGAAGAACCTCTCCGTCGCAGATACGTTCTTCAACATTTGCTCGCTAGCAATGTAGCATGGTGTGCTTAGAGCGATATCAGAGTGTAACTCCGTTGCCTCGCACCAAAATACACACTACAAAAATGGTACTAGATACAGTCCCAGCAGTGGAAGTACCGGTGGCACCGTCATTTCAAAACGTGAAGTTTCCCATGCCGCGTAGCTCTTTTGCATTCCTCGCGATCAAGGTGACTCGGTCTTTGCTTCGCCGTACTTCCTTAGTGTGGTCGGTGGGTCCCAACGGGCGTCACCGTGGAAAACTCCAAAAAGCACCGGGGAATCCGTACCCCCTTAGGATTCCCCTATGTGAACATAGAAGGGTAAGGGAGTGGTGTTAAAGGGGAGCCGGAATTCAAATGCTGGTGCTTGGTTGAATAAAGCCGTGTTTTGGTGCCTCTTTGATTGTGTTTTTCGTCTCCCACAGCTCCGGTACGCATTCTCTGTGAATGTACACTTTTCGACAAGGATTCTCTCTAGTGTATACAAGTGATTGAATGTGTATTAAGGATCAGAAATTGTAGAGAAACAAAGGGAAACGAGGAAAGGAAGCCATGGATTCCAATGGCCGCGATAATGAGCGTAGAGGGCGTCGCCGACGCCAAACCACGTTTTATATGCCTGCCACGGGGGACAATGAACCACCTCAGCATGCATCTCGTACCCCCGGTGGGACACGAAAGAACCCATCGAGGAGAACAGGAGGCTCTGAAAATGAGAATTTCTCCAACATGAATTCCTCTCAGCAAGGAAATCGCCCTCCAACGAGGAATTCACCGGCCTCTTCCTCCCTGGAAGATACCAAAGCTCGTTCGGAAGATACGACCCCCATTTCAGGGGCGGAGGATGAAGCTGATAATGCATCGTACTCCTCCTCCACCCGCCAGGGAAGCAAAGGACGCCGTTCATTGAGTAGAAAACGGCAAGGAGAGGAGAAGCAGGATGATCAGGAATCGACTACGTCCTCCACGGGACGTAGCAAACGGCAAAGAATTGTTGCTCCGGCTTCCTCGTCATCTTCCTCGAGGAAAAGATTCAGCGGCAAGTCGCGCAAGAAGGATGAAGGCAAGGCGTTGGAAGCGCTGGAAAAGCCTCCAAAAGGTATGTTTTGATTCCGAGAGTAGAGGCGAAGGGCGAAGCAAGGAAGTTAAGTCGTCCTTATGCCACTGGAAAAAATGACTATAGGGTTCCGATGATCCTCTAGGCTTTTCTGCACTTTGTTTTGTGGATATTAATGGTCCAAGTACAGATGAATTGCAATACGTTAAGAAGCTGTGGGAAGTCCCCAGTGTGGCAATGGTGTTATACTTGGTTAAGGATGCGTTAAAGTTAAGAAGTTTTTCTATGAACGAATTGGAGGTACGCTGGAACGGATGCTGCTACCTGTTTGCACTTTGGTGTATGTTGACAGTCCCTGGCTCGTTTGGCATGCAGGAATCAATAGTGAACATCCAGCATAGCGATTTAATGGATGAATTGTTCACGAAGCTACTCTTATCACGGTCGCAGAACAGGAAGTTGCTCAAAGTGTAAGGATAGTGCCTAGTGTTGAAGCATATTATAAACATCCACCCCCTTTTTTTTGTTGTGGCAGGGGTGAAGGGTTTCCGTACCAGTACTGGTCCACGCATTTGAAAGACGAATTCAATGACTGGTAAGTGCGTAGCAGGACTAAGGAGCTTTTTTGAGGCTTTTATTGTGTACCCTCGCTGCCTTCAGGTTTGAGAGATGGAGAGCTCTGCGGGAAAAAATAAATATGAAGGAGCAGCAAGATCAAGAAGATTCAGACAGTGACGAGCAGGAGGATTCGTCAAGCGCTGCAACCGGAAGAGAAAACAGCAAGGATAATGGAAGCCACGAAACGTCTAACAAGGAGACGCCAGAAGAGACTATAATAGTTACGGATGCTGAAACTGATGAGGAGTACGGATGGAGAAGTCTATTGGTTGAATTTGGCAAAACGTGAGCGTGTTGTCTGTTGTTAATGTTCACGTGAAATGAAATAAATCACACTCTTTTTCCTACCCTTCAGGAACCCGCTCAAAGAAAGATCCATTGCTGAGTGCCCTGTTGAACTTCGAGTGATTATTCTAAAGACGCTGGTGGAATACAATGTAAGGGCATGTACGGAGCTAGGAGAAGTACTTCGGAATATTGATCCGCGGGAACTTCGTCACGGCAAGATTGGGTTCGACAGTAAAGGAAACGACTACTTCCTTATTTCCAGCGTAAGCGAAACGTGTCCGTGAGCGGTCCAGCAACGCTTCTTTATTTGCACGAGCATATGCCACATGCAGCTTCCGGACTTCCGTATTTACCGCCAGTCATTTGATAAAGAGAAGAGTATCCATGGGCATTCTGTGAAAGCTCGGCGTTTTCGTCTTGGTCTTTTGGGGTCGACCGACCAACAAAAGGGAAGCCATGAGACCGTGGAAGGCGATGGTGATGGTGAAGACGCATACAGTAGCGATAGCTCCGTGGACGATTTTGCAACAGGGGGAGTGTGCTATGAGGTCAAAAGCGTAGAACCATTGAGGTTCGGTTGGGAAATTGTTGCCGACGGGCCACAAGAGGTGAAAGACTTTGTCGAAAACATTGAAGAGTTGATAGAGCGTCATGCACCGGATTCCACAACTCGTTTGTCAAAGTCTGCGAAGAAGCGAAAAGCTAGTAGTATAAATGGTGATCTGAAGGACACTTTGTTGCAGCATTTTGGCGATTTAGATGAAGCTATTGCTGAGGAGGCGAGAAGGAGGCGGCGAGAAGAAAAACAACGTCAGTTAAGGTCCGGACCTAGACGGGTAAGTAATCGGCTAGCATCCCTGGAGGCTGAGAGAGAGGAGGAAGAAATAAAGAAAATCGAAGAGAGCGAAATGACTCAAAAACAACGTCTGCTGGAACTCGCAAAGGAGATTGAAGGCAAACGGATTCGACACAGGATACTATCTCGAATGACTAAGGTACGCCGCGCTGACCGCTCTCTCCATGGTTATTTTGGATGATTTCACTTTTGACCATCGATTCGCAGAAAGAGAAAGAAGAGTACGAACGACAACAATTGGAAGAGGCAAAGCGGCGCCGAATAGAGCTCATGGAATCCATAATGAAAGCCCGACGCGCCATTGCTAACAGCAACAGCAAATTTGAGCGCAAACGGTACCAGAACGATATACACGATATGCTCACAGACCTGAGCTCGGAGGATTACCGCACGCTAAAAGCCTATCTTCTAAGGGGGCTGCAGTTGCAGCTCCAAACTCGCTCGTCTTTGTCGTTTCGGGATTACAGCGTGTGTATGCGGAACTTCCCCCCGTTTCTTCCTCCCTCGCCAACGTTGCTATCTCCTTCTGCGTGGCTGGAAGTTATCAGGAATAAAATTCCGAAACCATCGGATTGGTTTCAAGATTCCTCGGTTCCCACAAGATCAAGTGGCTCTTTGTTCCCGGCTGTCCAAGCAGCGCGTGAAGCGAACTTGTCCAGAACCGCCGCCGAAGCTGCAAGAGAGTTGATTCCGTTTCACGATCCCATCCTGTTGCCCATTGTACTGCCTGCTTTGATCGCCGCATCTGACCCATCCAATATTTTCGCTGACAATACTCGTGCGGAACTCCTTGAGCAGTCGAGGAAACTAAGGATGGCTAACTTTCTACGACTGTGGCATTGGAACCGACTAGAATCGCAGTGGCGCAGAGTAGAAATCCTACATTATGCTGCCGAAGTCTACAAGAGGAAACAAAAACACAAGAAAAAAATTGACCAGACTCCACCGGAAGCCTCCTCTCACCAGATCCAGGGACAGGAAGCATACGACGTCTCTCGCTTCACTGAGACACCTGAGGCATTGATTGATCTGTGGACTGGTAATGAATCAAAGTACGGGGACGTTGTTTCTGATGACTCGTTTCCACCGAGCTACGAGGCTAACGCTGCGGCGAGACAAAGGCACTACGGAAATGAGGATTGGATACAATTCTTGAAACACCAGGATTTAAATGCCTCCAGTGATCACGTAATTAGCGATGATGAGTTGCTAGAAGATATTAATGAAGAAGAGACTCAACGGATGCATGAGATGGACCAAGAGACCACGGCGTTTGCTTCTCGATTGGCTTCGGACTCTTATGACGCTCAATATGCAAGGGATGTGGAAAGAACACGGAATCTATCAAATCTTCAACCGGTGGATATTTCTAGTAGACTGCAATCGTACAATGAAAACAGTTTGCAGTTCCACCCCAGCCCTGTCCGGGGCTTTGTTGGCCGCGCAGTGATACCAGTCCCCGCTGGTCCATTGTACTCCTCTGCAACCAGGTCCGAGGAGAAGGGTGTTTCACAGAAATTGGCAGAAGTCAAGCAGGAGTTACATGAAGGTGACCTTACTCAGACTGCTACCAAGAACGCTTTTGGAATTGGTCCTTACGGACGCGAAAACGTTTCTGAAAAGGTCGACCCGTATCTGTGGAACCCCTGTGATAGGGTGTTTTCAGAGATGTATTCCGATTACTATAACGACCCCAGATCCAATATTCGTGTGCCGAAAAACTCAAGGTTTACGAGGACCGCTTCCAGCAAGGCCAAGGCCGTAGGGTTTATTACTTTGAATGTCCGAATCAAAGGTGGTGTTAACTACGGTGTTATCCGCAAGAAAGAGCAGAAGAAATTTATACCCCCGCTACTCAGCCAACCTGTTTATCGTGCGAAAGAAACAAAGGGAATGGGTAGCAGTTCTGGCCCCCCAACGCAGAGTCTTGGGTTAACTGCTGTTCCAGCGACCGTGAGACCAGCAGCAGTTAGAGCATCGCATTTTCCTGCTTCTGCCAGTGGAAGCGCATCTTCTGCTTTACCGCGACATTCCCAGGGTCCAGGATTCCCGACGAACATGCTACCAGAACGAACCGAACCCGTTTTTAACTCTATGGAGCGTCAAGAGTCATTTACTTCGACAGATTTGGCGTCGGTTCGTGCTCAGCGGGGCTCGTCACCCGTGTACTACTCAGGCAAGGCAACTGACTACGACTCAATCGCTGCTCGTCAGCAAAATTTCCAAACGGGGACAACCCCTCCTTTCGCGTCCCCGACTTCCAGACAGCAGAGTGATAGAACGGCGAATCAGTCGGTGAGCATGAATAGCATCGGAGCTACGGATGGTGGCAGCGATAGTGGATCGGATGGCACATCGCGGCGAGGAGGGCAAACGGTTGAGCCGAATGTGGGTGTTACAGCTTCGCCGCAAGTGCACTCCGTACATGATCGGTACTTTGCCGCCCAGGAAAGCGAGAGCAGCAAACCTCTAAAAGCGCCTAAAACGTTAGGCTCTCATGCCACTGGAAGTCGCGGTAGTGATGCTGCAACCGACGGTAGCGCTCTTGCACAGGAACGTCAGACTTCTGTCGGTTCTACGGATGGAGGACCATATACAACATCGGAACAAGAGGCAGGCCATGAAAGACCTTCGGTGTCGACATTCTACAATTTTGAGAGTCGTAACTCTGAAGCTAGCGCTGGACCCTCGAGTCCTCAGAGCGATGTGGCGACTGGCAGGTCTCCCCGTGCGCTCAAAGCTGAGGCCCTTGACAAAACAGACGATAAGCACGCTCCACGATTTTCTAGCACGACTTCAGTGGAAGGATTGCCCGATCGAGAACGATAATAGAGATACCATATCTCTCGGGAAGGTAAAAATGTTGAAATGTTGGCGGACCGTAGAGTATCATTCCTGTCCGCAAGCGGTCCTCCGACAGGGCAGCCAGTGCGTTGTATTGTATCACGGAAGCTAAAGCCTTTACTATATACTCTAATATACAGAGCTTATCGATGCTGTAGTGCTGTGTCGCGGCAGTAGCATTTGTTGCATATTCAGAGCATGTTCCGTGTTGGTTTCGTAAACGTGCCTCAAAGTGGAGACTATAACGCTATACAGATATTTGATTCGCTAGTGCGCTGGCTGTTTCATAGCAAATGTTGGCTTCATCAACACGATTTAAGTTACCAAGTGATGCTCCTTTTTGCCTATAGGCAAATCTGTCGTTACCGTCCAGCGCAATCGCTGTATTAAAGCACAAGAGATTCCCGGTACCGGCCCGACTTCGCCCGAGAAACGCCCTTATATCTGTACGCTAACTGCTACTCGCTATCTAAAGCGATGGCTCTGTCGTAGCATTCTATAGCTTCCTTATCACGTCCGAGTCTCTTCAGTGAGACTTTTGTTCTTACAAGCTTCCTTGTACTTGGGATTCAGTGTAATTGCAGTTTCGAAGCTTGACACAGCTTTCTCGTCACGGCCCAATTTCTTCAGCCACACATTTGTTGACAAACGCCTTCGCATAGTTGCTATCCAACGAGATCGCCATGTCATACGAGTTAATGGCTTTTGTATAACGATCTCGTTTTTTGAGTGATACGCCCACGTTAACCTCCTGGTACATTTGCTGCCCAAGTCCAGTGCTGTACGAAAGCGAGAAATTGCTTCCATATGACGGTTTAAGTGGGCTAACACTAAACCTCTATCAAAACATGCTTTCCCATAATCGCAGTTCTTTGCAATTGCACTATCAAGACACGCAATAGCAGCTGCGAAACGCCCCAAGTGATTTAGGCTTACTCCCTTGTATCGGATAGTATCTTCATTTGCAGCGGCTAGTTCAATGGCCATATTGTACTACCAGAACAGAGTAGCTACTTTGTTAGGGTGTTTGTTCTTAGAACAAAGCGTCTTCGTGAGCTCCCATGTTCGCCAGGGCAGCACCTTCATTAAACTGCCCTCTCCTTTCGTCATCAACTGAATGAGACTATCTGCTCAACGCAATCATCACATCGTAACAGCTAACGGCTTCCTCACAGCGAGCATGTTTTGCGAGGGATAAACATAAGCTAACGGAAAGCTGCTATTCAATTTGAGGGCTATGTTGTAGCAATGAATAGCATCCTCGTGACCCTCCGTCAAAGCCAGGCAAATTCCTTTGCTCCGGTGAGCCTCCTTGTGGTTTCTACACAATGCCAGAGCTGTATCGTAACAGGCGATCGCGTCCTCTACCGACCCAATTTTGGCAAGGATGCTCCTTTATTATTTGAATGTGCCCTTGTTATCACTGCGCAAGGCGATTGCGATAGCTGCATCATAGGCAGATATGGCTTCCTCATAGCGTCCGTCCGAACCCTTAGCTGGATAAACCCAACTATCATTGGGGTCCAAAACAATTACGGTTTGATAACAGGAGAGGGCTCCGTTATTCTGGCCTATCGACGTCAATGCGATTCCTTTCTCTTCCTAAGCTATTCGATAGTCATCACACAGCGTAGTTGTTGTTTTATCGAAGCATAAAATAGCTTCCTTGAGACGATCCATCTTGCGCAAGGATATTCCCTTTCCAACGTACATCTGGCAACGTAACGTAGTATCCCTTTCAGTTAATCCGCGGGCAATCAAAGACAAAGTAGCTTTTATGGTGGCTTAAAGATGCTAACGAAGAAGCTCTGCGTGCATAAGCGACTTCGTAATCTTCATCCAACGCGATCGCTGTTCCAAATGTACAAACTACACTTCGCGGTAACGGCCCTGGGAGGCCAAGCAGCACCTTTCCCCACGAGAGCGGCCACGGAGGCGCTATCCAATTCCATTGCCGTCTCGTAACATTCGATAACGTTTTGGTTCTCCCTCCTTGTTCAAGCAACCCGCAGAATCATTGTTATCCTGGTCGTCGTAACACAAAGGGCTTCTTTCACTCGGTCCAATTGGGCTAGTGACGACGCCTTGATGGATATAGCCTTTTGAATGCTGCCATCGAGTTCCATGGCTATATCAGAGCAGAGAGTTCGCTACCTGCTCATATATTTCCATGCGGTCGTTGGGATGCCAAACTCATAAGAGTTCGCCGGTTGTTAGAAAGAGTACAAAGACTTCGGGATGGATCTAGGGGGTGCTAGGGCGACCAACAAACAAGGCTATCTGCCCGAACAGTTCCGTGAGTTTGACGCGCCTTCGCGACCGACGCGTCATCGAGGTGAAGGGAAGGGTCGTGCAACGATACACCGCCAGTTAACTAGTGGGACGCTGTATTAGATTCCGTATTAGAGGCAGTGTTGGATTGTGTAGCGGAGTCTGTATCGAAAGAGGCCGTTGAAGATGTAACTGAGGCCGAAGTAGATACTTCCAAATAAACCAGTTTCCTAGCTAGTTCGAATTTGTTGTTGAATTTCTCAACACAGTCATTCTCAATCCGAAGAAATTCTTCTTCGTCTTCCCAGATGTTCTCATTCTCATCGTTCTCCAAGGAAAACGAAATCATACTGTTGGCCTCCGAAACCAAGTCCCGGTTGTCCTTTGCAGGAATGGGAGCAAACACGACGTACGGTTTGGCTCCACTCACTTCTTTCACATGACCTTTGGTGACGGCCACTGTGTCATCGGTCACTGCTTTTCGGCATCTTATAATAGTGTCAGCAACTACTGGCGGAACGCACGCACATCTGGAAGAATAATGTATTTTACAAAACGGCACAGCAAAATCACACCAGTTGTGCGATCTCCAGTCATGTATTCGGGAAAGTCTGTCATTTCCACTTGGATGATAATGAACACACAATTGATAACGATCCATGTTGGCACTTCGTTCTGATTGAAAGGGCCAGGCATCTTTACGATTACCAGGTCCGTCGTTACCGTTCATTAGATGGAATGTCCCTTTAGCTGTCCCTGAAGGGCGGCAAGGACGACTCGATGATGCGTTTCTTTTTCTTCTCTGACAATAATTTGGACAGCTACCTTGTAAATCTTGAGAATGTAAGAAAGCTTTTTCTTCCCTTGCCTCCATGCTTCCTGGACCATGCAAACCAAGCCGGCATTTCTTCAGATCACTTCCACTGGCATGTTGCTTGCATGAAATCTTCAACAGTTCGAATGTTATGAGCTTCTTCTCGTTGCTAAAAGTACCAAGTTGAAGGACATGACCAATTACTCGACTGGACCGATTCTCGTTAGAGCAAGTCTTGCCAGGTATTAGCGGGCGTTCTCGTGTCCGAAAAACTATTTGAAGTAGGTAACTAATAATTATCTTTTCCAGATGACTTAAATGACTTAAGCAAGATTGACCATTATCCATAACATGTCTCGAAGGGGAGGAGGCCCCTTCCGCATTCCGCCTGAAAGAAAGGACAAATGCATTCTGCTGCATTGCTCTAAGTATTGAGCCAGGAATTGCCAGCATTCTGGTAGCCCATAGCAACTCACCCGTGACGACACCTGTTTGAAACGGCCTAGCAAAGACAGAAGGCATATCAGTTGTCAAAGAGGAAATAGCACATCTTTGTAGCATAGTCATAATATCGCGTATTCCACGTTTACGGAGTAAAATATTCGACGTGATGGATAGGTCTAATCCAATTGCATTTTTCTCTGATAACGGGGTATCCCCGGAAGAGATAGCTTCAACAAGCCGGTTGACAATGTATCTTAGACTCAGGGCAATTTTAGTCCTCTCAGGCACCGGAAAAGATGTATGTTCGGAAACACGGTCCTCGACGACTTTTCTCAGTGTCTTCTTCGACGTATCACCTCCAACAAGTGTTTTTTTGAGCCACCGGAACGGAACAGTTGTTTCCTCAGTTTGTAGAGCCCTTACCATCCTCTCTGTTAGGCACTCCGGATAAACCTCAGCTGCCAAACGCCACAGTACAAAAAGAGCGCAAGTCCCATGTGCCAAACGCACCGGAATTCCTTCCTCATAGAGACAGAATATATCCAGCCAACGACAAATCGTAAGACGTCCAGCTCTGTTTCGACATTGACATAAACGTGACTTGGCACCACATTGGCACCGGCATTCTTCAAAATGCCTCTCACCGAAGTGCAGCCGCACGCCGAGCTCTTGCTGCTTTAGGAATGACTTGAAGCTATCATGCAAAAACAGAATGACATGCTGGCGTATTAGGCCAGAAAACTCATCCCCCGTAACATCCACACCTACAACAAATGTAGATGCACCGGCTTTCTTGAAGATACACTCTAAATGTTGAAATGCTGCTTTAGCTGCCGTAGGGATTTTTATGTTATAGTCACCACGAATTCTTTGGCGGATATCCACTCCATTCTCTGAAACAGAGTCGTTCCAATGGAAACAGCACAGGTAGCGTAGAGTGACTCCATGTTCAGTTATAGCCTTTTCTCCTACGTCCTTCCAAAAGAAGAAATCGTCTCTTAGTTTGTTACAAGATATGGAAACTTCGACGTAGCTCACCTCTTCTTCTCTGTAGTCTTTACACGCAGCCAACAAATATTCTTCATAGCGGTCGACATGCTGGGTCACTTCCCGTGGTGATTCGCTGTACTGCATCATGGCATCGTCTTCTTTGGTGGGAAAGCAGTGGTTGGCTTTCCTTAGAGGAAATATTGACGGTAGAAATCGGTGCGGCACGTCACTGCTGGTCCTTGGGGAATCCTCTGAACCCTGAATTGCTGAGAGAGCTAGCCGAAGAAATTCTCCAAGTTTAGGTCTGTGACACTCCTTCAGATTCACCTTTTCGCACAGTAACTCATGCAATGAAATATGGACTCTCCCATTTACAATTCTACACAAGCTTCTAGCAATCTGTTTGAAGTTCTGTTGGAAGTTCTTTTTGAACACACAGTCAGATTGGGGGCCGCATTTTCTCACAGATATATCTTGCCATCGACATTTAGCACGTCCTTGTTCGAGTATTTTCGCAGCTTCTTCACTTACGAAGTCGGACGTACCTGATGGATACGTGCTCTTTTTGTCTTCGTACCCATATCTCCTGACACCTACAATCCTCCGTGAGAGCTGTTGTGCCACTTTGGCATCCTTATCTGTCGCGCTGTTCTCTAGACGCCACGCTAGATCTTTAATAGCTTTGACAAAGACGATGTTGCTATGGTACCCACCGCCTAAGCCGGCATCATGAACATGTAAGTCACATCCTGGAGCGAGACCGAAGCAGTCGTCTCCTTCTTGAGAAAATGGAGAGACAAGATGAATGGTGCCATTATTTTTCTGTCTAGCCGCAGACATTGCTGGAAAAATACCACACAAGAGCTTGCCCTACTTGGGACCGTCAGAGCGGAAGCGAGAACGTCATCCTCGTAGCTGAATGTATAATAGCATCCTAATGTGGGGTGCTATACAAAATGGTTTGGTGCAAAATTTATAGATCGTGGACTTCGGAACATACCAAGTAGGTAGGTAGAATTTAGAATCCAGATACGCTGGCGCGGGCCCGGCTTGGGCTGCCCCAGAAAGTCTTTTTGTTATTATCGCAGCAGCTTCACAGCCGGCAGGCCATGGCCCATGAATCATTACACTGTGGATGTTACATGTATATGTATGCACACTATTACCAGGGTAATTACTAATTACTTGTACAGTGCACAATGAATTATTATTCAATAAAATGATATTGTACACTACTCAGGTACAATTGTACACTACTTGTACAGTATACAGTACAGACAGAATTATAGACGCGCGCAATGACCGCAAGCAGTGCTCGCCTTGTAGATGGTTGCGAAGTTTGCTTAGCCGATTAGCTGTTTCGTCTGCCTTGGTGTGCTTAGCCTTGTCGGTGAAGGAACGAGGGTGGAGTGAGGATCCACAGAGACAGGGTGATCTGTCACGTTCATGGATGTTGTCGGTGTCACGGTGTAGTTAATACATGTACGTGGATGTCGCAGTTGGGTGCTCAAATGGAAACAGGACGTCCGTTTGCTAGAATTTCAGGACGGGAAACTGTTCGATGGCCCAAATATCTCCGGACCACTGCTGGACACCGTTGTAAGCATACAATCTGCCTCGTATGTCCTCCAAGCTATCGGAATTGCCGCTTGAATTTGGTGACAAAACTGTCCCGTCCCTCAGGTGTCCTTGTTGTACGCAGAATATTTGACCTCAACAATTCCTGCATCACCTGGAATGTGTTCTATTAAGCCTGCATCATCATAGGAGTTCCTGCCAGAAGCATACGTGTTTGTGATAAACAAGTTCCCTCGGTTTTGTCCTGACCATCCACTACATATTCCCGGCGCTAAATGCCTCCTGACTTCCCCCTTAGTATAGCAATTCACAATGTACACAGTTCCATGGCTGGCTTCTTTACGCGAACCACAAATGCCTCCGCTATTCTTGTTGGTTATACCACCTATGGAGTAGCACTGTTCAATCCCCACGTAACCATGGTTTATTCCAGCATGTGAATCAGCAATGCACCCACAGTCTGGGCGTGTTATGTGGCCGGTTGAGTAGGAATGTGAAATGTAATTAGTTCCCCTATTGGCACCAGTATCAGAACCACAAATACTTCCTCCGCTTTGACCTGCAATCAGTTCAGTAAAGCTCCAACGGCTTATGTTCACGAGACCGCTCTCTCTCAGAGTCTCAGAGTCTCCCCGCACTTCAATAGTATCAGTGTACAGAGAAAACTGTCATAGAGAGGGTATCTTATAGAAAGCTCCACTGATTCACTAAGTTCGCGCTGTGGGTGCTATAGAGAGCGTACTGGTAATTTTTCTCGCACACGCTGCCCTGGGGAGATCTTCGACGGCGTGAAGATCCCCAACTACATTTCCGCGTAGCCGGTAGGCCATAAATAATACATACTACTACTATTGTTTTCCTGGTTTTCTATCGCAGCTAGGGTTCCTTCGTCCGCAGATAGTCGTCTTCTTTAGATTTTACTCTTCGCCTTCATCTAACCTGCTGGTCGTTTTCGCTCGCCGTTCCCACTATAGTCTGACTCGATGATACTTCCCAGTGTGGCCGTATCCTGCTTCCACACCAACTTTTCGCGAAAATTTCGCCACTAAACTAAATGTTCGCATTCAACAAGACAAACTTTTGTTGACCTTGGGACAATAGTTTCCCCATCCCTTTTTCAAATTTCTTGCGCATGTTTTGTCTTGATTTTGACGATATTGTGGATTCTGAATTCACGTATGACTACGCTACCTTAGGCAATTGTATTCTAAGGTACCACCCCGGCTGGAATATTGAGTATATAAGCAAAGAACTTGAGAGAAACCCGAGCAGGACAGCGGATTCTTCAAGCCTGGTCTTGTTTCCTCACATTCTTGCTGTAAGCGCTCTTTCTGGGCTCTGTATTCAGTAGCCACCCTTCATACAGTTAGAACAGGTGTGTCTGCGAGCTGAACGAATCTGAAGAACTGGAGGAGGAGAGAGTGGAAAAGAGTATCTGCATCCAAAACGAGTAAGTGAAAGAAAAGAATGGATTCGTATTATTATATTGACTCCATTTTCTATCGATCTGTACAGGTTTATACGTTCAGATCTTGAGCAGAAATGGGAATCAATTACAGTGTGCCGTCCGTGGCATTGGTGAAAGATGTGGAGGCGCGCTGCAGAGAACGGGCGGACGCCTACCCACTCGTGAAGATTTGTAGTCGCTTACTTGATGCACAAATGGTGGAGAGATTAATTCCTCGTAGGCTAAAGTCCAAGGTTTATCATGGTTCTACATGTAATTTAGATCCCGATGAAAGAAAGCAAGTGGAGCATGCCTTGAGCCTACAGCATGCGGAAATCAAAAGTGGTCTCTTGAATGTTCGCAAACTCGACCAATTAGTCCAGCATTATATGCTGCAGGCACTCTCATTTCCGGGAGAACCTTCTCATTTTGAAGCCTGCAGAGCAGTAATAAAACGTTTGTTCTACTTATGGACGGCCGAATACCATATCTCTTCGTTTAGCAATGTGGAACACATGATTGTTACTAAAATCGATAAACCAGTGGACAGGGATTCGCACAGGCTGGTGCAGAGCTTGAGGGCAGAGATAGATGAACTCTTCAATGTGTCGAAAACGCACCTTTTGGAATCAAAACCCGGTGCATTGTCTCCCCCGCATAGAATAATGAGAGTATTGTTTGTGGCAGGACAATGTGCAATGCTCTCCTCGGACCACAGGAGCACTGCGTGGCTACAGCTAGTGTCAGGTTGTGCATACCTTCTTCGTTGCGCTTGCCTGCTTATCGACGTAGCCTTAAGCAAGTATGAAACCGAAACCTGCCGCCAAGCTCCTGGAGATAATTTTGAGACCGAACGCTTAGAAGGTATTCTTCTACGAGCACTGCACCAGAGTTTCTTATGCTCACTGCTGCCTTTCGTGTTTACTATGGTCTCTCTCATGGAACATCATACCGAACTGTGTATTCAACTAGTACCATTCACTCGGCGGTTTATCAAGAAACTATGTCGACTCTTGCATGCAGTTCCCAGGTTGAACGAGGAGCTAATGGAGTATCAAGAGGGAGTTGTCGATCAAATCCGAGCGTCCGTTCAGGCTTCTTCGTTCTCTGAAAGTGATGACGACCGTATATGGTATATTGGACCTCGTGATAGGCTTCTGTTACTCTTACGGATGTCGGCTTCTTCCCTGGGATATATGCTTTCTGGTGCCTCCAGAGGGAAAGCCCGGTCCGATGAAGAAGAGTTTTCGCGCCCCTGGTTATTGTCCGGCCTGTTCAGTGGCGGTGTACTCGTAGAAGTGCCTGTGGAAGGGCGCCCTATACGCAATGCGTGGGAAGATAATAGTGTTAGTGTTACTGAGTTGGTGTCTGCTCTTTCCAGCCATAACATTGCTCAGACTTATCGCGACTTTGAGGATGATGAACAGCACATAGGGAGCAGCGATAGCGATATTGAGATGAGGGTCCCTGAGAGTAAAGAAGCGGATACAGACAGGCTTTCTGAATTTGTTGATTCCATGTTCTCGCACTCTGATGAGGGATTTCAAGCGACGGAGCGAGGTATTAAGTTAAGGGCTTGGCTGTCAAGTCACTACAAGATGAACCCGGTGACGCGGAAAAAGTACGGACATGATCGCTACCAAACAGCGGAGGCACTGATGCTTGCCGCTTGTATATACCACGCTGGTGCAGATGGAGGGACGCCTATGTGGCACATCGTCGAAAAATCTTTGAAACAAATTGGTGACGACTATAGCCAGTGTTCTCCCTGCTCCTCTCTAAGGAGTATCTGGGAAACAGTTTTCGGGTTTCGCCAATGGCTCATGGACATGCATTCATCGTATCGGGAAGCTGGAGGCCAAATTGATGAACTGGAACAAGGAAGCGAAGAAGTAGATGAAGAGGTTTCTCTAGACATGGATGAAGATGCGAAAGAAGAAGAAATGGACCACACGGCTGAAGAGCAATCTGCTCGTAAGTCACGTGCAATGAGCGATTCTTCGAATCGAAGCTCCTCTCAAGCTCCAGGGTTGTTCAGTGATAGGATAAAGAGGATCAACCCTGTTGATCATCCGACTTCTTTTGAGAGCTTCTATAAAAAGCTATTACAGCGACTGGCGTTTCTATGTGGCAGCAAAACTGCTTGCACTGACTGGTTCCATGACATGGAAAGTGCTCATACCGAACTCGATCACTGTCATGTATTTTTGAAGCCAGCGACAAAAACTCCGTCAGTAGTTGAGTTGAAGTCGATGTCTCGACACGCAAGATCCTTACACACTCTGCGCCCTCACCCATTTCGTGCATTACATCCGCGAGAATGGATGTACGAGCGAATTGCCACCGCTGTAGCTTCTTCCTCGCAAGGCTTATATGGCGAAGACTTTGTGTACACTCCCATACAACGTCGATGCAAAGCCATAGAGATATATTCGAAAGAGGGATGGGCATTTCCCGTCGAAATAGCGGGTCCAATTTTATTTGCACAAGATACTCGGGCACAACAGCGGACGGTGGCTATACGATCCATGGAGCAGCTTTGCAGTCAGGATGTACCACCTGTTGTTCTGAGAGATATTTTGCTTCCTTTCCGATCCTCATTCCGAGGAATGACTGAACACGAAGAAATCTCTCGTTTGCTACCGTTAGTAAGAGTTATCGGGCAAACAGAGCACTGCGTTGCGCAGCTTCTGGATAGGCGCATGGCTATCTCCCAGCCTTCCGGACCTTCGACTCCCTCTCACAGCTTCGGAAGGAAAGGGGACCACGAGACTGGGTCTCAAAGTTCGGACCACGAGTTTGACCCGATTCGCTTGAGACAGCAAATTGAAAGTAGTTTTGAGGACGACGAAGGCAATGCTGTAGACGATGCGGATGAACCTAGCGGTGGGCAAACGTCAGAGGAAAGCAATGCCTCTGTAGAGCTACGATTACCGTCCAAGGCATCCCGACTCGTTGCCATGGAACACCACCCGTTTAGCGAATTGGACTGTAGTTCGCGAAGTCTAAAGACGGAGCTGCATTCTTACGTTGATGGATTGTACAAAGAGCTGAAGGACACGTTCGTATCACTCCAGACTTCTTCCAGGAGAGGGCGTTTGTTGTCTCTACAACCTGTCGTGTTAATGAGTACGTTGGATTGGCGGGTAGTACGGAATAAGGACGGCGATATCGCAGACTCAGCGTGTGACAATTTACGGGCGCTTCTGCAAAGTTGTTATGAAGCTTGGCTAGCATCATCATGTACTGCGACAAAGAGTATGAAGACGACCGCGGTGACCTGGAAGCCTGTTACTGAAAACCAGCTGTGGCTCTGTTTATCCCGAGGAATGGTATCACGGGAGCAAGCTCTGGCATACATTTGGAGTGGTATCAAAGAAAGGAACGCGAAAGTTCCAAATATTCTGCAATCGTCCTTACGAAAGGCTGCGAAACAATGCATGAGTCCATCAAAAATTCCCGATGATTTTCACCCTTCCTTAAGATCTCCCGGCGGAGTAGCTTACCTAGGTAACTATATCGATTCAGAGACTATTCTCCTTTGTTATTTACATATGATAGCTCAATGCGGTGTCTTATCGCGAACTGAGGCTCAGAGAATGTTTGAGGCCAGCAGTGCGGAGCTTTCCTTGATGCAGAACACGAATCGAAGCATCGTGAGTGTACCCTCTGTTGGCTTTCTCCGATCCCACTCCAGAAGCCCGTACAGGGACTTAACGGTAAATTCCATTGGTGTCGACAGCAGTGAAATCAATGCATCTGCTCAGGTTATTACACAGTGCTCCGGTATATTTGAGACGGATGACATTTCTCTATTTTCGAAGCAATTATTTGGATTGTATGGCCTTCTGTCTATTCACCATTTGGGCGAATGCTTTGCTAAACGGCAGTTATGTTCGTTTCTGTATGACCCCCTTCATCTGATGCTCGCTGCGGCATTGAAAATCCAGGGAGACCGACTGCTTTCGCTCTTAGACACAGATACAGCTTTCGGCGAATGGAATTGCTTGTGTTTTTTGGCTGCTTCAGGGGAACGCGATGCTCTAATAGATCGACTTCATGAGGGCGGATTGGTTAGCTCTGTAGGAGACGCCAAACATGTTGCTTGGCTGACCAGTACCACTGACGGAGCGGTTTTAACCCGTTTGAGTGGGAAGATGCTGTATTTTATACGTTCACTTCTAGACCAACCTGAGAGATACACTAACAATGACGACTTCCCCACGTTGAAACCAATTTGGTCGCCCCAAGGCTTAGCTATTCTGTTCGCGCTGCTTGTGTATGGTGGATTACCACAGCAGAAAGCAGTCTTACCCCTACTACATCTCGTGCTGCCTTCAGTGACCCCCGTCCAGGCCGGCTCAGCGTTGCAGTCTATAACAGACGATAGTTCGGGATCTTCTGTCAAGCGTTGGTTGCAAAACGACGGCATTGATCGAATTAGAGCGACCGATAAAACTTCTGAAAGTGTGCCTCTTCTGCTTCTGTCCCTTATGGGAAGGAAGCGATGCTTCTTCCCTATAAACTCGGACCAATGTTCCTTGGCAACTGATCTTCATGAAGGAGGATTTGGTTTTGGACACCAACTTTCGTCTGTCTGTTCTCTGGTTGTCGGTGTTTTAAGGACCTTGCTCCGTCTGCGATCAGTCAATGTAACAGTCCAAAATAAAGACGGCGGACTGTCAGTTGGTGGTTGTCAAGCTCGTGTGTCCTCTTGGGGAAGAAACATAATGAACGTCTTGAGAAGACTTTTAGAGTCCGGTAAGAGGCATCTAAATGAGAGTCTGGAGGCATCAGAGCAGATGTCGTCAGTTCTGGGGAGTGCCGCGTCTGCACTGTGGGCAGTTGGGGGTCTCCCGGAGCTGTTGCGCCCTGGATCACGCGTGGTCCAACGTCAGGATAGTCAAAGCGTGCCGGTCTCTCCAGAAGGTCCGGCGGAATCCGGAGAGGAGGAGATGATGGACGAAAGTAACGCAAATCAACGGACAAACGAAGCAACAGAGACATCCGCCAGAGTCGAGAATGAAGACGAAGAGGACGTAGGTGTCGTTGTCGTGTACGAGCGAGGGTCTTCATTAGCGCTTGTTGCGCTCCCTTGTGGTGATATAACAGCGAGCTCCACTGAAGAAGATTCGGCACAACTGTCTTGTGGTTCGAAGAATTTCTTAACATGTCTGACAGAAGGTACCTCCACCGCAGCTCAATATGCGCGGCTAAAGCAAGGAATCATCCAGCTCTCGAGTGTCTTCCTGTCTCCTGCAGATTGTGACGCGGCCAATCTGTCCACAAAAGTGTCTTTGCCCTCATTTCACAATGAGGAGTTAAACTTGGCTTGTGAGAAGGCGCTTAAATCAATCGTGGAAGATCGCGAAACGATGGATAGCACGGGAAACACCACTGTCGAGACTACAGTATTATTGAATCACCAGTCCTCATTGGACTCTTGGGAGCTTGTGTGGCAGCCACTAAATCAACTTCAAGCCCTCGATGAAGTTCCTTTAATTGACTACTCCTTAAACCTGAAGGCTAAGTCGATGCAGAACGAAAATCCGGTTCCGGATGTATGTATTGGGGAAGGGTTTCTTGAGTTGCTTTCAGAATTTGCAGCCTTTGATCTACCGCAAACAGCACTACATGCTATCCTGCAACATCAATATCATACTCGAACCCGGCATTTTCCTCCGCTACGGGAAATATGCAGCGAGCAGACGCTTTATACTTTGACTTGGGTCTGGAAGATGAAAGCAATGGCGACTTCAGCTATTTCAAGTATTTTTCGACAGCAATCGCACCATGTGGAAACGGCGATCTTCCAGAAAGTTCTCCCTACGTTAATGGAGACCGCTCTTCGTCCCCTTCCCTTGCCCTCACGGGGCCCTGGGTTCTTAGATGCTTCCAACTTGGCCCACATCGTACATGTGACATGGGAAAGAGCTCTTGAATCACATTTGTCCCGCAACTCGGTGAGTGTTTGGGGTCTGTCCAAGACAATTCGTTCATCTGGACTGTCAACAAAAGATCTAGATTGCTCCGACGTTCCAGAAAGCCTGTCTATAAATGTTGGTGGCACGCGCTCCTTGGCAAATGCATTATTTTTGCATCGAGATTATTTGACCGAAGGACTCGATGCTCTCCCTGTGTACAACGTCAAAGATGCAGATATTCCTGCGGAAGATACCGACGCTGCGATACCTGACGACGGCAATGCCGAACCGGGTACGTCGTTGAAGCCTTCAGACGCAGAGGAAGGTGATTCGTCCGGATGGGAACCCGACGAGTCCTTCAATGAATCTATGAGTGCTCCTCCTCCAGGTGTAGATCTGGATACATGGAACAGCGCATATGACATCATTGAAGTTTCTTGCGGTCGTTCAATTGAGGACTGCTACATTGCCTTGAAAAAGAATAGTTACAGCAAGGACAGCGCGGCGTTGTGGCTATTGTCACATCCCCCGTCGCATCCTTCTGTTGCCGCTGAGAGGGAAAGGCTAAGGTTGGTCCAGGAGTCCACTAGTAAGAAGAGTACAACTTCGTCGAGCCGAAAGAAGGTAAACGCTTCCGCCGTGGTCGAGGGGGTACATATGAACGAACCTTTGATTTCTCAAAATGGGCTGGTTGCCTCGGATGCTTCCATAGCACCCTCGAAGAGTAGGCATACTGTGTCTCGCCAGCCTACAGAGCAACCTGTAGCAACAGGCCAGTCAATAGTAGAGAGTATTCCAGGACTCCTGGTGGCTTCAGATGCTCCGTTAGTGTGCATGTCTGAAGCAATACTTTTACCAGTAGCTCGTCCGCAAAAGTTAAGACCGGGGACATTAGTTGCCATAATGGCTTCACCTGTGATTGCGGCAACAGACAGCGAGTTCAGAGCGCGCTTGAGGCGAGGACGGCTTGCCGGACGCGATATCGATCCGCATGCTAAGAGAGATCGGGGCACCGTGCTGAAGGTAGCGTATCCATTGGCGTCTCGTTTCCTCGGTGCGGGGGCGCTGGCAGTTGGCACAGTAGCTCCTCCCCACGTCAGCGAAGCATACCGCCGATATTGGGATTCTCTTTCTGCTTACTTAGGAACTGAAGAACGGCAATATTCGTCGCAGGAGTTGGTTTTTATTCAGTATCGTGTAGATGAAGCAGGGTTCTATCGTACTGTGGCAGTTCCCTATGACCATATACGTCTGGTTGTCGGCAGCTACGGGGAGGATGTGAGCGTGTCTTCGATGACATGCGGGGAAGCACTGCATCTATGGGGTCGAATGAATGTCGGAAACGAAGACGAGGATGAAGAGCAATTTCTTCGAGGGCTTGAAGAAACACAGGACAAGGGCAATAACCCAGCAGGTGCAACGTCCAAGCCTGTAGGCACTACCACTGAGCAAGATGAGTTGAGCTCCCTGGACACCGATTCTTGGGTAAGCAAAGTACTGAGCACCAACGGCAACGATCCAAAGAAAACAGCGCAAGCACTTGGTTTTGGCCAAATCCCACTACTTTGTCGGGCTTACGAATCTTACGCTGTTCAATCTGCTCGTCATGCATGCTTGCACGTATTGCTTCAATGGCCAGGATCGGTATCATTCGACGCGGCCCACTTGGGTGGTCCAAAGTCCCTTCTTGACTTTGCCAAAGTAATTGTCTCTGGGGCAGATGGAATGTTTTCTGGAGAAGGGGCTCGTTTGGCTGTAATAACACAGAAAATCTCCGAAAACATTGGCTCTGTTTTTGCTGGAGCTGGAAACAGCGTGGGCTATTCACTGTTGAGTCAACAATCGAGTTCTACTTCTAGCACCCTAGCGGCTGAAGGAAAAGCGAACTTCATGTTGCATTCTGCAAAAGATTGCATACCAGCTCTCCGGCGTCAAATTGCTAACCTCGTAAAATCAGAGAATTTATCTAGTTCAGGTGCAACGGCGAATTTGTGGCTTTGCAGCCGTTGTGGCTTGAAAAACAAGGGGACTTCCGCATGTAGGGCGTGTGGGGAACGCCATGATGGACATGGAAGGACAACTGAATTTACACCTGTACTAATTAATGACGCAAAAAGCAACATGAAAGTGATTTCCGTGCAGAGCTCTGAAGACGGGCAGAGTGCTGTATCAGAAAGTGGCATTGCTATAGCTGAATCGAACCACCCTGCCACTGTGAATAAGAAGTCTTTCATACATATCTCGGGCGCAACAGCTATGTGGATTACGTTTGATGCGAATACGTGCACAGATCCAAATGATCCCACTGCTTACCTGGCATTTTACTTGGACGCGTCTCGAACACACTGTGTTGCGATGTTTTCGGGCAGAGCCCATTCATTTAAACCCTTCCTCGTAAGAACGCCCACCGGGAAGCTGTTCTATACGCACTGTCCAGGGAAACCCGGTGTGGGAGATACTCACTGGGGGTTCCGGCTGAAGGCTCACCGTGCTAATGGAATGGCATGGGGCGGTGAACGAGAAACATTGCGATCACCTAGTCTTGAATGGGGAACTTGGTTGGTGGAATTCCTCTTGTCAGAGTGCTTACCGCAGACAACGCTGTCGAAGGGGGTCATACACAACGCTAGTTTGGTCAGCGTAATGCTGAAGCACATTTGCAGTCACGCCGCGCCATTTAAGCAGCGCATTGTGGCGTTGTTGTGTCGCGTTTTGTCGCAGCCCTCTTACTTTTCCCAGAATGATCATCCGCCGTTGCATATCATTCTAAATGAAATCAAGCCCGTCCTGGACCAGAAGCTTCAGGAGGCTCCTTCAACTGGTCTTGTCTTCTTACCCACTGCATTGCTCCAGGTCTACGAACTTGTTGCAACAGCATCGGCAGCCCATTATATGTTGGGAAATAAATGGCAATTTTTCACCCCGGTAACCTCGCTTGTCCCTGCTCCATTCCGCCGTCTACGTGAGTCATTTAACCAAGAAGAAGGCCAGGAGTGCCAGGAGGGAGTAATTGATTTATCGGGAACTGCTGGAAACTGGTTTCCGCCTGTCAAATCCGACTGCTCCGCCCCAGAATTGCCAGAGCTACAAGCGTTACGTGCGTTGAAGGCAATGGTTTTTGCTCGGGAAATTTTGAAATCATTGGCTGTCGGTGCACGGATCCCCGATGCATGGCTGTATAGAGCTGCCGAACTTGCTCATGACGGCGGGCCTGTATCCAACTCTGAGGACTCGTGTAGAGTTGCGCCTGGGCGTAGCCCCTTTAATTTGACTGACAGTTCGTTAGCCAAATTACAACAGGCAATGGTGGCGATTAGCGGACTTTCTCTGGCTTATCGTACAGGCATGTTAACAGCCTCCACCTCCACCGATGAGTCTTTAAAGCGACCGGTTGCTGAGTTGAAACGAGCTGCTTTGTGGAACATTCCGATCGACGATGTTCAAGAGCTTGTTCCCGGACTCTTGCAACACCATAGCCACCGCATAGATGAAGAACTGGTTGAATGGGCTTCAATGAAAGCAAGCACTGAAGAAATCCGTGTATCAACTCTTTCTGTATGGAAAATCGAGCTTAGTGAACAAGAGCGGCATACTTATCCCGCTCTAAACTGCTTGACAGTTGAGACGCTGCGTCTTCGTTTGGCTCTCATCGTAATTTTGAACAAGCTTCTTGCTCGCTGCCTCACAGTTGTCGATACTTCGGGAAGTGTGGGTGAATGGTCAGTAGGTGCACTACTGAAGCAGGTTTCTCACCTTATTTTCCCGGAAACGCAGTCAGATGTAATTGAGAGCGCCATAGAGCAGTCTTCAACCTACGAAGAGAGTGGGATTCATATTAGCCTGGATAATACAGCAGCAGAGAAAAGCGTAGAGCTCGGAAAAAGTGATATAAATAATTCGCAATGCATGTTTGTGCAGTTGTTTAATAAACTTAGACATTGCCGGGCAAAAACTCTGCGCTCCAGACTGGACGATAAGGATCGGCTATTCAAAGTAAGCTTCCTTAACGAGGCTGGTATTGATTGGGGTGGAATATACCGTGATTGTATTGCTCGAGCTGTCCACGACTTGTTTACTTTACCCAGTCCGCACGTCAACCTGTGCAAACGAGCTCGCTCCGCTCTTCTCGCTGAGGAGCAGGGAAATGCGGCAGACGATGATACGTGGGTTCCAAACACCAGTCTTTTACAAGGAGCTGGAGCATCTACAACTAACTCGAAGCTAGCATTGTATATGCTGCAGTTTGTGGGTGTACTAATGGGTATATCATGGCGTTCTAGAGCTTGGCTAGATTTCATGTTCGCTCCCTGCGTGTGGAAATTGATAGCCGGGGATGAAACGCAGTTGGACGAATCCGACATCGAGATGCTTGATCCAGATAAGGGTGCTCTTTTGAAACGACTGAAAGCGTTTCTCACTCGCATGCAAATCGAAGTCATTCGTGGCAACAGCGTATCTCATTCAAAGATGTGGGAAGACGAATTTGCTGAATGTTTCCCTGACCTATACTTTGTTGATGAAGACTCAAGAGGTCGGCCAGAAGAGCTGATCACCAACGGTGCTTCTACCCGCGTTACTGCTTCTACAGCCTCCTCCTTCTGTCAGATGATTGCGGAACGACGGCTGGGACCGCTACGAAAACCAACTAGAGCCATTAGAAAAGGCTTACTAAACATTATACCTGAACGAGCAGTGCAGCTATGTCGCTGGAAAGATCTGCAGAGAATGGTTTGTGGTCCGTCAGAAATAGATATGGCAATGCTGCAGCGCCACACGAAGTACATTTCTCCGTTCAACCCTAATCATTATTTGATCAAGGCTTTCTGGAATGTCTTTGGGTCTCTCAGTATGCGGGAACGCAGTATGCTTATTCGTTATGCATGGGGGCGCTCCAAACTGCCCCGGGGTGAATCGAACTGGTATACAGCGGATGGTCGGCGAACGCATTTTCTACTGACACCATTCCTGGATAACAACCAAGAGTTTCGTGGGAACGAGAGCATGGTTGAAGCACATACATGTTTCTTCCAGTTGAAATTGCCTATGTATAGTTCTGAAGAAGTTCTCAGGGATAAATTGATGAAGAGTGTAGCTTACGGGTTGGCACGAGGAACATTCGATATAGCATAATTATTCAATGACACAAGTAGATGCAAAATACCGCTTTCAAGGTTTCATCATTTATATTTCAGCGGGCGCAGGCATTTTCACCAATGCCGAAACTAGGGGTAATCCTTCTTGACTAGAATCACTTAGCATTGAGAAGATCTGCCCCGACAATTCCTCCTGCGCTGTATTCACATGCGTAGAAAACGTCGAGGTGACGTGTGGTACCAGCACGGGAAGATGTAACTGTGGCGGGGAAACCGAATACAAGCCTCCATCAAAATTAAAAGTCAGGATCGTGCCTGAAATACTCTCATTTCCTTGGTTAGTAACATCCACTAATAGGACAAAGTGCGGGCCAATGCCTTGGATCCGTGCATTAAGTCCTATCCGCTTTGACCTCCCACTGCTAACATGACTATACCCTGAAGATATAAGCTTAACATAGGACCGTGCCGTGTCCAAGCGTAACCTGCGGCATACGGTGATTTTATTAAGCAGGTCTACCAATTCCCGAAGCAAAAAAACGAAGTTTACCTGCAAAGTTCCTTTTGGAATAGATGGTGCATTTTCCTGAATTCGGCCTGTTCTCTTTGCGTTTGCTCAACGTAGAGACGTGTTTTCTTCGGAATATTCAATGAGCTACTTTCTTCCGACTTATTAGACTGATTCGCCAATAATTCCCCTGATACTACCCGGCGGGGAATGATCTTAACCTTGAGAGCACCGCTACGGAAGCATATTATTAAGCAGTGATCTTCTCGCCCAAAACGCCCAAAACGGATAGCAGAAACTGAATCATTAACTTCGTCAGGCCCGGTTTCATGAAGCATTTCTTTTCCTTCCGATGTAAGTGTCTTTACGTTTCCATTTTCGAAACCTACTAAACATGCCGACATTGTCTCAGTCTGAAAAGACATAAGTTACGGTTGAACACCAAATGCTATAAATGTCGACGAATTTGACAAGAAGCGTACCGTAAGTGGAAACACCGACGAAATTTTCTTATCAAATCTCATGGTCCACAGCTTACGTCCCTTGACGTGATAACACTGGAATGACTGATCGCTGCAGGCAACGAACAACTCCTGTTGAACCAAACAAAATCCGACAATCGGGGATGCCGTATCGAATTCTGTTGTCACTTTCTGTATAGAGACAAACATTTGATACACAAGCATTAACTAGATCGCGAAGTAAAATTCTGCCGCCCTGCCCTTACCTTTTTGTTCCGGATGGTATATAGTCGTCCATTCCTGCAACCGACGACTATGCGGCTCTCTGTTTCCCATATGCCGCTTGCTGAAATTCCGACAGGAACTGAAGGAAGATTATAGTGTTGTTCAATCGCATTCGCGCCACTTTGAAGTACCAACACCTGCCCCGATTCGGTTCCCACTACCAAGTGGTCGCTTTCGGATTGATCAAGACTGTTCCGTTTTAGTTTCCCCAGGCAGGTCACAACCGTATGACTGACCAGAGGCACGGAAGCTAATCTATCCATAAATTCTTCTTGCTCTTCATTTGTTTCCAACGCCAGGAATTGTCGCGACCTCACGGTCAAGTTAACTTCGGGATCATCCTGCAGTTGTTTCAATTCAGTTTTCAAATCCGCGGCAGACTTCGATCGAGCGTTATCCCAGATACCCTTTTCGGACCGGTCGACTTTTTCTTCCGGCACTTTGAATTTAAAATAAGGTCTAAGATTTCTGTAGACAAACACGTACGGTCCCGAAGAGACTGCCACTGCGGGAAGCGAGGATTGCCGATCCACGATGAAGGCACATATCGCGTTCGGCACATCCAGGACGTTCAATTCGGTGCGCACTTGAGAATTTTTGAAAAGTTTCAATTTTTTGTCCGGAGTAGCTAGCAATAATTCCCAGTCGTTATCTCCCTGCACATCGGCCAATTGACAGCATTCCTGATGCACATGAAGTCCTGCGACGCGGTCCTCGTATGCGTTCAACCAATGCAACGAGTTGCTCTCGCTCATTGTCGCTTCCTAATGCAGATATACTGTGCTTCAATCAATACAATGACGCACTAGTGACAAAGACGACAACGCCCTCTCAAGTGGAAATGACGACATCTGTCGTGCGCGGCGGTTTATTTAACAGCAACAGGCTTTGGTGCGTCCGGTCTGGTCGCAACCACTTGCGACTTACTTAACGTTCTTCTGTGAAGGAATTGTCGCATCAGCAACGTGTACGGGACGTATGTAGCACATTGCCGAGGGATGTGAGAAAAAATTAATCTCAAAACTGGAACAATGTACTAGAAGGCGTCAAAGCCCCTCTCGGCTGATGGTCATTACATTAAGTCGTGTACATGGGTTCGTGTTCGTATACAGGGAAAGTAAACAGATCGAGTTCCCATCTAATGGCCGAAACCAACACTGGTCATGGTTTGACTCATTGCGAAATGCTGCAGCAAATGGCGGAACCCATAGGTACCCAGGCGGCGAGTGTTGGAAAGAAGCCCTTCAACCATGCTCTACAGCACGCACTGCACACAGTGTTATTGAGAAACGGTCATTAGCGAACGGTGTGAACGGAAACTTACCGCGGGTGCCATCTTATTAACATAAAGGTAAGATTCCTACATAGATGCATCAGTTTAACCTTCTTCGAAGGTTGGGCTCCACAAAAAGAGCAAGTCGTCCGTTGACGGAAACCCAACCGGAAGGAGCTTGCGTATACGGTAATCAAGCAACGATCATCGTGCGTCTCCTGGAGACGACACGCCAACAATAGTAATTTCTCGCATTGATCCCAACTTGGATTCCCAAGCCAATCGAGCTTGATGACATCTCAGCAAGGAAAATTTGCAACAACGGAAACCCCTCCCAACAACCATAATGGTGTGACACAAATTTGTTTCTTTTTCCTTTATGACTCTACTTTACTGGGGCTATTGCTTGTTGTGGCATTATTTTCTCTTCTACGATTTCCCTCTAAGTTCTCCAATTCTTCGTACCGTTCCCCATGCGAGCAGTTGTCTTTACCGTTTAGATCCCCCGTATGAAAGCTGTTAATCCTCTTTACCCAACACCAAGGAATTGAGGTCTGACCTTAAGCAGCTGCTGCTGACTACTGGCAGGTACCAAGTAACAAGAATAAAACAGGCGCTTGCACTTTCCACTACTAGCTTGGTATGGAATTGTGCCTTCCAGACTCACCACGCTAAATTAAAACGCGAGCTGATCGCCAACTTGCCGCTGAGCTCCAGCATCACAACGAAACGTGGCGAACGGCTGGTTGCGGATTCCTTATGTGCATGCAACTGGTTACAGTGAAACCTCATAAGACCGGAAAACTTCGCCAGAAAAAAAGAACGGACGGGGGTAACGGTACCACAACAGTCTCGCCCCATGTGGTAGGTTCCTTCCCATGTGTACCCATTGAGAGTCTTTTTGTGGTCTCCTTACCAATAAAGCAGGAGTTAGGGCAAGTAAGTGGTCCCATGATCTACGCTGGGCAAGGAGCAAAGCGACTCCAATGGTAAGCTCTTAACGCGATGATGTATGTTCTAGGTGATACATAGACTGCAGACCCAGGATATCAAAGGAGCTTTTTGGTCACGGTTTTAAGCCTTTCAAGCTCAGTAGCCACAAGTAGATCCTGTATTCGTCTCTCAAAAATTCCCGTAGGTTCTGTTCGCCTCTGTCAGAAAGTGTCTTGTGTTTGGTAGGTCCTGTGTGGGTCTTCCACGTATGCTTGACGTGGAACACGCGTCGCAAATCCTCTTCCATGTGCTCTTGGCGAATAATTTCGATCTGTTCGGGATGATTCCTGATGAAATCTTCGATAGGATGAATATAGTGAGTATAGTTGTGTTTAAGGTGCTGAATGCACCCTTCCGTAAATAATCCTCTCGCAAGTGGATCATGAGGCAATGCTTCAGCGAGCTCACTGATGGAGCTGAAAAATGCAAAACATTGTCTTTCTTCGCAGATCGAGCATCGCGAGCTCGCCATTTCAATGTTGTTGTTTGTTAAATATTTCCGGAAATTCCATGCCGAAATAACTCGCTTGATAGGGTCTCTCACAGTTATAATGAGTCGATCGTTGGGCTTTGGATGGAACTCATGTATCTCGATAGCCGGCACATGTGTGCCATAGTTGAACTTATGACTGACGTGCACCTCGTAATCAATCCAATGGGTCACTCTTGTCCGCACCGTCATGCCGCCTGTCTTTCCAATATGTATGAGCACACGATTCCCAGAGGCACCCCATTCACTGTTATTCTTTCCTTCGTTAGTTATCGTTAAGGACGACCGAGGAAATGGCCGTTGTGCGTAGTGACGCATTGACCATAGCCAGCCAGCGGCGAGGAGCCCCGCCAGCCCGAGGGCTGTGCAGGCAGCTAACTGTAGTTTCCACCGTCGGCGTGCTTCCAAGATTTTATTCGCATAGTCCATGGCCATGTCGCTCAAATGGCTGCTGGCATCACCGGATGGGAACGTCTGCGAAGGTGCACATGCCGTGAAAAATGGATTATGTGGTGGAAACCAGCATCCAAGGCAGATAGAATTCGCTGCGTGCGAGCGAACCCCTTCCCCACCTGCCGTCCCCCGAGGAATATCACGAACGAGGGAGTTTACAAGCACATACCATTTCATATAATCATCCCTGAAAGCTGAACACGATTCACAACAATTGTATCCATTTATATGATCGGAGGAGTTTGAGTGCATTCATTACAGTGACAATCCGCTTCTGTGATGCGTTCTATCCTGTTCCCGGCAGCGGCCATGTGCCGGACCGGGGAAGCTGGGAACCGGTTCGATAGAACACGCCCCACTTGAACCAATCAAGATGCGAAAGCGATAGTCACTTTGAAGGAAGAAGTGGGCTGTATACGGTATACGTAGTAATAGCACGGAAGACCGGCAGTCAGTCAGCGCAATCTGTGTCAGCTGCCCAGCTAACAGAGCGAGTGACGCTGCAGCATCTGTACGGGAGCTTGGATGGTTCCACACATGTTCCACATGAGTCATATGACTTCAAGGTATCGAATCAATAACTTTTTTGAATTGAATTAAATGAGGAACCTTTACCGGGAGCACTGGCGGTTGGCCAGCCGAATCCTTACGGGCTGGTGCGCGATGAGGCTGGCGCACTGGTACATGTAATTGTACAAGGGTACTCATTCTTGTTAACGTTGCCCGGTCATAAACATGAATTGGTAACATGGTGCGTTTTAGGCGTTCAATCAATGCAAGCACCTCCTCTCGCTCATTGCGCAGATATATTGCGCATGAATATTTGCAATACAATAACGCACTAGAGGCACAAGAATACAACCCTGGAACTGTAAATGACTGTTGGACGCCAGTGGTGAAATCTTGCGCCGCGGTTTATTTGACAGCAACAGGCTTTGCTGCGCATGGAACCGGCTCTGGCGGTCCGCTCGCAACTTACTCTGTGAAGGAATTGTCAACGCAAACATCTAGCAACGCTTACGGTATGTATGTAGCACATTACCAAGGCATGTGAGAAAAAGTCCCCAAAACTGGAATGTACGTTTCTAGAACGTTAACGGTGTGACTGACTGTGTTTATATCGTCATTGTCACTGGCAGTTTTATCAGGGCAGAAACTAGGGGAGTTACTCCACTGTTGTCGCTCAATGTAGAAAAGATCTGACCCGATAGGCCTTCTTGCTTGGCATTTATGTCAGCTGAAAAAGTGGAAGTGGTTTCCGGTACAAGGACGGGCAAGTGCAACTGAGTAGGAGAAATCGAGTAGACAGTGGTGTCGAAATGAAACGTCAAAGCGATACCTGAGACGCTCTTCTTTCCTTGATTGGTCACGTCTAAGAACATGAGAAAATGTGAGCCGGTCCCTTTAAGGCGAACATTGAGCTCTATTCTCCCCGATTTTCGGGCTCTTGTATGACCGCAGCCCGTGGATAGTAATTTAACATACGCACGCGCTGTTTCCAAACGTAACCTGTGCTAGCATCAGAAATGATTGGGGTAAAGCAAAAACGTCAGCAGCGGAAAATTGCTTTGACGTACCGGCATAGGGTTTGCTGGAACACCCGATGTATTTCTTTGGGCTCCACCTGCTCCCGTTCAGTGTAGTCAATGAAGAGTCGTGTTTTCTTCGGAATATACAAACTTTCATCCTTTTCTGAAGATAGCGGAACGTTGGGAAAGCTCCAGCAAGCCCGTAGATGAACCTCATCTATAACCCGGCGAGGAACAATATTAACTTTGAGGGTTCCGCTACGAAAGCACATTATCAAACAGTGATTTTCTCTACCGAAGCGACCAAAGCGAACAGCAGAGAGGCAATCGTTTGCTTGCTCCGGTCCTGTTTCCTGAAGTATCTCTTTACCTTCCCAGGTAATTGTTCTTACTTTTCCATCACTAAATCCTACCAAACACGCGCCGACGGTATCCGCCTGGATCGCAATTCAGAAACAAACTAATGACAAGATGCGAAGGAAACAGCTTCATCGTTCTTCACCCTACCGATAGAGGGAATATCGCAGATATATGCTTCTTGAACCGCATAGACCATAGCTTTCTCCCTTTTGCATGGTAACAATGTAAAGATCGGTCGCTGCATGCAACGAAAAGATTCTGCTCGATTAAGCAGAATCCAACGATGGGTGCCATCACATCGAATTCTGTTGTTACTTTCTGCGCAAGCCCAATGTAGTAATATGCTATAAATAGACTACCCACTCTACAAGGCGCATCATCCGAAGCGTACCTTCTTGTTTCGAATAGTGTACAGCGTTCCATTACGGCAGCCAACCACAAGTCGACTATCTGTTTCCCATATCCCTTTGGCGGAGATTCCAACGGGAACGTCCGGAAAACTGTACTGTTGCTCAATAGCTTGAGCTCCACTCTGAAGAACTAATAACTTCCCCGATTCAGTACCTACTATCAAATGATCGCTCTCCGATTTGTCCATACTGTTTTGCTTCAGCTTACTAAGACATGTTACAACCGTAGCTTTGGAAAGGGGCACTAATGCTACCCTATCCCTGAACGTTGCTCGTTCTTCATTTGATTCCAAAGCTAAGAATTGATTCGACCTCGTAGATAAATTGAAGTGAGTCTCAGTATGCAATTCTTGCAAGCGTGCTTTCAGATCGGTCGCAGCCAACGATCTTGCATTGTCCCAAAGGGCTCTTTCTCTCTCATCCAGCTCTTCCTGGGGAATCTTAAACTTAAAGTACGGTCTGAGGTTTTTGTAGATGAAGACATACGGGCCCGACGCTACAGCTATGCAGGGCAAGGAAGACTGCCGATCGGCCACGAAACAGCACATCGCAGCGGGGGTATCCATGAGGTCCAATTCTGTGTGCATGTGGGAATTTTTGAATATTTTGAGCTTTTTATCGACAGTCGCCAGTATCAGCTCCCCTTCACCGTCGTCCTGAATGTCGGCTAACTCGCAGCATGGTTGATGCACTCCAAGTGCTGCGAATCTATCTTTATAGCATGCCAGCCAGTGCGGTCCAACCGGCGAACTCTTTTTCCCGTCTTCCGTGGCGACGGTTGTACCAGTATGGTGGTTTCCATTCCGATTCATTACTATTCACTTCCTCCTTCGAGAACATGCTTTCTTACCTTCGGTATTTGATAATATAGAGGTTGTATCGACCCCTCGCATGAACCAGGTAGTACGGTCGACTGCGGTTGCGACAGACAGGCAGTTTGTAGTAGTCGCACACCGCACACACACATGTGACATGTGACAGATAGCCCACCGGCCGGGAAGTTGACCGCATCCTCTTAACGAGGAGCGGTATGCGCCCGTGTTAAGCAGCGACGGGCCCGCTGTTCCTGCAGCCTTGCTGACATGCGCCGTGAGGGAACACAACACTGGTTATGCTCAGGAGGCATCTGGGGAGGAGCCATGCCTGCGCCCACAATGTCAGAGGTACCGACAAGGCTCAGTCTGGCAGGAGAAAACCCTGAGCCTGCCACACCGAGATCAGTACAGCAACCTTTACAACTACTACTATCACTGTGGTGTTACTGAACAGTCCTATCAGGCTTTCGCGGGACGTGACCATTGGTCTCATGCACTAAGAGGTGTTGGTTAGGTATCGTGTTATGCAGCGCTTTGGATAACGTATTTCTCTCTTGCGGATGTGTGACACTGTGTGTGCCCCAATCCAGCACAGAGCTACCGTTCGATCCACACACTAAGGACCGAAAGCACAGTCGACATTACTCTCACCAGCACCGGCCGGCTGCCAGTCACAATCAATCCTTGGGGGTCGCTTGGCATCGGATGCTGTTAAGAACCATTAATTCGTTGGTCCACGCCCAACACAATTCCTCAAGTGTTTAATGATGCAACGCGCTGCACCCTCAGTGATGTAAGTTCCACGGTAGTTATGGATGAAAACTGATGATGTCGTTTCCGTTCCACCGGTATACCCTGTAAGCTTTTCACATGTATCAATAAGAAGGTTTCAGGACACTGCCGGTGGGGTTCAGAAGTTCTGAATCATTTCTAAACTTCTGATCCTGGCTCACAAAAGGATCTTCACGCACGCATGGATAAAAGACGCATACCACCTGTGTTCGAGCAAAAATATATATGGTACATTGCATTGTCTATTTATCAAAAGAGGATGCAAAACGGCTTTACAGTGCGCTCTGTGTGGCTCTTAACACATAGAGAAAGTTAAACGGACAATCAGCTTCCTTCGTCGTGCCGACTCGTGCGCTGCCTAGAAGTTTTAGGGTTTTAACTGAACGACCTTACCAATTCATGAGGTGCCTTTCGCTTGCTTGCTGACTGAACGATTCCCCGAGTAAGAGAAGGACAATATCAAGTGTACTCGAGTCTCTTACATATCAAGCTAAGTCCCTATCTACACAGCAGAAGCTGTATACCATGTCTTGCGTCTTGGAAGTTTACTTAAAGCAATGGTTTCAATATCATGCTGAGCATATATCGTTGGAGAGGTCACGAAAGCTTTGTGGACGTCAGACTTCCATGTTGGAAGCTGCTGTTGACTACTGGAGCCAAGTCGTCAAAGGCGAAGACCCTGGCGAGAGTGGTGGTTGGGTATACACGTTGCCATGGCCTCGACATACACTGATAATGGGTGACCGTATATCCTTCGGTCCATCGAAAGAGACAGAAGCAGGGGCAGCCATGTTTCCGAATTTCAGCGGCGAGGTAGTCATTTGCGGGAACGGGATCCACCGGCCCGACGATGATACTTTCCGACATATTGGTCGGTTGTCCCATTTGCAAACATTTGGCATGGCGAACTTCCATCAACCCACGATTACAGATGATGCTTTTCGGCATATTGTTGGACTAATCCAATTGAAAACATTGAGTTTGCGTGAGTGCTATAGCTCGACGATTACAGATGATGCTTTCCGACATATTGGTCAGCTATCTGAATTGGAAAACTTGATTCTGGAGAGGTGCAAGCAATCAACGATTTCGAATGACGCTTTCCGGTATATAAGTCAATTATTCCAACTGCAATTCTTGGACATGACGGATTGTCATCAATCCACGATTACAGATTATGCTTTTCGATATATTGGTCAATTACCCACGTTGAAGACCTTGGTGATTGATGCTTGCGATCAATCTACGATTACAGATGATGCATTCCGACATATTTGCCAATTACCCCAATTACAAAGATTAAGCATGGTTCTGTGCATTCAATCAACGATAACAGATGATGCTTTTCAACATATTGGCCAATTGTCCACATTGAAGACCTTGGTGATTGATGCTTGCGAGCAACCAACGATTACACATGGTGCATTCCGACATATTTGTCAATTACCCCAATTGCAAACAATAAGCATGAGTAGGTGCAGTCAACCAACAGATGATGCTTGTCGACATATTGGTCAATTATCCACATTGACGTCATTGGTGATTGATTGTTGTTATCAACCTACGATTACCAATGATGCGTTCCGACATATTGGTAAATTGTCCCAATTGCGAAAATTGAAAATGCGGGATTGCAACCAATCGACGATCACGGATGAAGCATTCCAATATATCGGTCAGTTATCCAAGTTGCAAACGTTCACCATGAGTCAGTGCAATCAATCAACTATTACAGATGATGCTTTTCGACATCTTGGTGAATTGGGCGAACTGAAAACCTTGCAAATGGTAGGTTGCAAGCAATCGACGATTACAGATGGAGCGTTCCAACATATCGGCCAATTATCCCAGTTGCAAACATTGATTATGGCTCGTTGTCGTCAATCGACGATTACCGATGATGCATTCGGGTATATTGGTCACGTGTCCACTTTAAAAGCATTGTATATGTGTTGCTGCGATCAATCAACGATTACAGATGATGCGTTTCGACATATTGGTCAATTGTCCATATTGGAAATTTTGGATATGCACGGTTGCAATCAATTCACGATTACAAATGATGCCTTCCGACATATTGGTCAATTGTCGAAATTGGAAAATTTGGATATGGAGGGTTGCCGGCAATCGACAATTTCGAATAATGCTTTCCATCATATTGGTAGATTGTCCCAATTGCGAAAATTGAATGTGTCTTGTTGTCGTCAATCAACCATTGAAGATGTTGCGTTCCGCTATATTGGCCAATTATCGCAGTTACAATGCTTAGATATGTCGGGGTGCAATCAATCCACGGTTACACATGATGCTTTTCGACATGTTGGTCGATTGGCCACGTTGGAGACCTTGCTTATGGAAGGTTGCAAGCAATCGACGATTACAGATGAAGCGTTCCGACATATTGGTCAATTATCCCAGTTAGATACATTGGATATGTCTCTGTGCCATCAATCGACCATTACGGATGATGCTTTCGGGCATATCGGTCAGCTGTCCACCTTGAAAACACTGAAAATGCGGGCGTGCTATCAGTCCACGATTACAGACGCTACATTTCGGCATGTTGGTCAATTATACCAATTGCAATACTTGGTAATGACAGCGTGCGATCAATCCACGGTAACAAATAATGCTTTCCGACATATCGTTCAATTACCTCAGTTACTGTTCCCTGGGTGCTTATGGTAGGAGCAATACTACTAGGATACACATCTGCATGGGTTGATTGTGCTGGATTCTACCATGGAAGATAGATTGTGAGAGGCTCTCTTATCCCGTGCAAAAAGAAAACGACATCCTTTCGAGGAGGAGCAGCGTCTGCCTTAGCTGTTAAGGACCCGCTGACGTGCGCCAGGGTGCAGCTCCGAACTGATTCACACAGGTCGAACTACGGTAGTTGGAGCCAACTTGGAGGCGGCGTCGGAGACCGGCACTGTGACGCAGCGATACCAGGATCATCTGCAATGTTTAGCGTTAAGCATGGAAGAAGGCGATGAGTCTTTTGAATAGAACTTTACATATTCTTCTGTTGTTACCGTATTTCTAACAATTTAGCTATCTACATAGATAATTGTCAGATAATATTCCAGTATCTCTTGATAAAATCGACCATAGCTCCTGCGTAACAGATTTCGGGTGGCCATAAAATAAGAATCACCTTGAAATGAAGAGTTTTGAAAGCTTGAAAACAACGACGTTCCGTTCTCTAATCTCTTCATGTGTTGCATATTGAGCGTTGGAACAAGCATGTCGGACAATTATCTGACATGTGGCATTCATCGAAGGCTATTCTATTAGCACGCGGGGGGATATCATAGTAGCAGCTTTTCCTGTAGCACTATCTGCTTTTTGTTCTCAGTGTTTGCGTACGCTGATAGTGCCCGACAAACTAGTACAGAGTCCGGCTATCAGAATACAAATTCCGGCGACCAAAAAACAGACTGCTGTCGCTGTTCTTCGTCTAAATTCCATATGACAATAGCACCAAGACCAACAGAGAAACTAGCAGCAGCAAAGAGTAGATACCAGAGGCTCTCCCTTAGTATGTGAAGATGCCCATCTTCAGTTCCGTTGTGCGCACCTGCACCTCTTGTCCGCTAGCACGGAGCAACCAGCAATAAAACAAATCACCAAGCACAGCACGGCAAAGAGAGAGAACAAAACGATGTGCTCCTTCGCAACCAACGTTCGAAATGCAAACAATCCAATGCCATAACCTGGGAACTTCGGGGCGAAGTTCGGCAGGAAGAATTGAAGCCATCGTCTTCCCACAGTGCTGGAATTGTGAGGGCACACACACACACATTAAGAAGAATATCGATGTTGCATCGTTAAGAACGGCACACACACATATATATGTGACAGAGAAGTTAGAGATAACCCGCCGGCCGTTCGGGTGGGATCGGTAGGCCATAAATTATACACTCTTCTGGTACTTCAGCTTGTCTTCTGAGACTCTTCTCTTCAAGCCTCGAAGCGAGTCGAAGGTTCAAGCCTTCACACATGTGTGGAAATTCACAGTGGAATTCAAATTAACGATGGGGATGTTAAGGCTTTGTTTGTAGCAGTCGGCTGCCGAGATTGGGACAATGGAGCTATCCATAGAAATAGTGGAAGGGAGGGGCTTCCCCAAATGCCCATATGGGCATCGAGTGGTCATACAGACGACATATGGGAACCAGGTAAGTCTGTGGCTTTCATGTTGACCACAACAGGGGGGAAAGCTCTCTTTGGATGCTTTTTGTCGTTTCCGCAAGCATGGTTAACGTCTCGGTCTTCTGTGTGCTTATTGATCCCATTTGGGACTCTATCCCACTGTTTTAACTATTTGCTACCTGTTATTCTCAGATGAAGGAAACGCTCCCATCCTCTATGGGCCGTGGAACGCGAGTAAATGACCCCTTTTGGAAAGCTGGTGGGGCGACGTTAAACTGGAACTTCACAAAATCTGAATGGAGGAAGTGTAAATCGGTTGCTCCTCGAATGAAGCTGAATGTGTACACCCGACCCGCCGGAGATAGGCAGACGTCACAGCGGGCTCAATTTGTAGGCTTTTGTATGGTGGACTTGCGACATGCTGAAGTGACGCTGGCTGACCCTCAAGCGGCACGATTTGATTGGTATTCCATGAGTGGACACAATCCAGGACAATTAAAGATACGAGTTCGACTTAGAGGTATGTTGTCTCAGCCTCCAAAACCTTGTGGCATTGCTGCTCGACAAGATACCGAGGAAGACCACGAAGAATCTGGTTCTGAATCGGAAGAGAAGGAGGAGGAGAAGGGAGCAGTCAGCCAACAAGCAGTTACTCCTCGGTCCTCAAATGAATATGCACCCCATGCCTTACGAGAAGCCGCTGCCAATGATGAACCCGCTGTGGCCGTAGGAACCTCTGATGATGCTATTGTTATAGGTGAACGTGATAAAGCTGACCAGCACTTCAATCTGACCATCAGTTTAACTGGAGTGTCTGGTCTGCATTCGATATTAAGCGATCGGAAAGGACCGATCAATTTATGGTTTTCATACAAGATTTTCGGAGTGCTGATTCAAACGGATACATTCACGTTTCCTAAGGCTTCTAAGTTTCCCAATGTCGAGGATTCGTTCGTGCTCAGGTCGAATGTGAATAGTCTGATACAGTGGACAGAGCTTCAGCCTCCAGTCCATGTAATGCTGTGCACTGAAGGTGAGGTGCTAGCTTTGGTCGAGATACCTCTTGACCAACTGGTAAAGCGAAACCGATATGGAAAGGAGTATAGTCTTGCAAGTGCTGAGCTGCGTGGTGGGTTTGATATTCAGCCGCTAAAACCTCTGGCTGCTTCTGCCCGATATGAAGTAGCAACTGATGAATTCACTGCTCAACTACACGGAATAGTTTCCCTGATGCCACAAGCTCAGCACGGCATGACCACGGACCACGGTAGAAAGGATCGAAGGGCGGCATTGCCACCTCGCCCTCCTAGGGAGAGCCAATCGAGACTGGATACGGTAAAATCCGCAGCCGCCGGTCCATATGAAGAAGAGCGCACAGATCAGGCGCAGCGCCAAATCCCAGTCGTCGTTCCTCCTAGCTTCGAGCCGGCTTCGGCGTACACATTTAATCTGCAACACAGAGGACAGATAGAATCCGGAGAGAGCGGCGACGAATCCAATCAAGAGCGGAGCATCTATGTAGACGTGCGAGGAGTTTCATTTAACAAGGTGGCGCTTTTTGAAGAGGATAACAGGGATACCAGTGCTTGGCTAGAACTGGGAATCGGGCGTTTTGTGTGTCTCTGCAACGAACGACTAAATCTTAAGGATGCTACACTAAAGGAAGACGCTGAAGAGGATGAACCTGTTTGGCATGCCCTCGATGAGCTGCAAATGCAAGCGGTGTTTCCCCTTACTTCGACCCGAGAACAAGGAGGTGATATCTTAACGGTGCGTGTTCTTTCGACTAATGCTACTCCTCAGAATGAGGAGGAAATTCCGGACGACTACGCCTTCTGTATTGGTTTTGCTAATTCCGTAGATTTATGCTCCGGAGCTGAATGCAGCGTGCCGTTGTATAAAGTAGAGGATCTGCAGAGATATCAATCATCGTCTACAGACGCCCATGGTGATGTTGGTACCACGATGCAACCGGTGGCTTGGGTAGCGCTGGCACCGGGAGAGGCTTCGACGGTAACGACCCCTCAGGAGTCCACACCGTACGACACAGACAGCGAAAATGTGGCGATTGAGTACGAAACGAAAAAGCGCCTTACTCATCGCGATCCAGAATTTGCTAGGCGATCTCAGCGGCAAGTGTCCTCTCGAGAACTTAGCGAAGAGAACAAGGCAAGCATTCAACAAAAAATCAATAACTCTGCCATGGCTGCAAATGAAGATCTTAACCATTTCCGGCTGTCTTTTGAGGTTAGATCTGTAAAGTCTCTCTCGCAGTCGTCGAACGTGTATTGTACCTCACGATTTGATCAATATAAGTTTGCGCACGCTGCCATACATCGCGCGACGGAAGCTGAGCAAGCAGCACACTTCTATGAGCAAGCAAATATGCAGGCCGAAAAGACAGCGTCATCGCTTAGCAAATTGAAACTTCGAACAAGGCCCACTGTTCATGTTTCTCCCAATTCGGAGGAAAATTTGCCGCATTCCTTCCGTCTTTTTGAGTTCGTCTCCAGTGGCGAAAAGCTGGTGCAGGAACTACAAAAATCCTTGAAAGTCGATTTATGGCACCGCGATAGAAAGAGGTTTGAACACGATCAGAAAATCGGAACCGCTGAATTGTGCCCAGCAGAAGTTGTCTTGTCTAAGTGCTTGTATCGCTGCCCTTTCACGCAGAAAATATTTTCTTCGAAAGCCAATTACAACAGACATATAATGCATTTGAAGGCTAATCAAGATACCTCTCGACCTTTCGCTTCAGCTACGGAGAAAAAGCATAAACATTCCGAGAAGAGAATGCCAGAGGAGGAATCGGACGAGGATGAAGACAAAGAGTTTTCTTGGGATATACCGCCTGTGACAATCCAAATATTTGACGTGTACTTACCGCTACTAGCTTTCGCGAAAGAAAGTGAGTTTAATGCGGGACTCGGGTTTGGTGGCCCTCGAGGCACGGAGGGTTACCAAGCGCCAAAAGGTACCGCCCCCGGAGGAGAACCCTCAAATCGCGTCCAGGTTACAGGATATGTGAGATCACTTGTCATTTTGGAGGATTTTGGCCCTACAACCCATCTGACTTCTGGAAGCGCCTCCTCCAAGACGGCCGTTTCAACCCCATCACGGGCTCTTGAGTTCTACGGTATACATAGCATTCCAGCTAACTCGAAGTACTCCGCTGATCCAGAAGAGGGAAGGCCAGACGAGCTACTTGGAAAATCAGCCGCGGCGGTAGGTTCCGCAATACCTTATCCACCTGGATTAGCTGAGCATTTCTCTCGACAAGAAGCATTTTCTAGTGGTAACACCTACAATGACCGTATGGAGTTACCAGCAGAACGAAAGTCGAGTCAGGCTCATTCGGGAAATTACTACTCTGGCGTGGGCAGCCAAGGACATTGGTCAGCCTCGTACCAGCGTGCAACCTCATTCGATGATCTACCCCCGGCAATTCGGGCTGATGCGCTAAGAGCGTTTGAGCGGTGGAGGGAGGAAGCAGAAGAATCATGGATAGCTGAGCTGAAGGAAAAGGAACGCAAGAAACTCAACGAACTAGAGAAAGAATATCAAGAAAGAGAAGAACAGAGGCAAGCTGAAATGAAATCGCTCACAAGCGAATATGCTACATTGGAATCTCAGCTGAAGAAAGCAATTGCAAAGGCAGAAAGGCGCGCTCTCACGCTGGAATCCAAGTTAACAGCTGCGGATGAACAGGCAAAATCGAAACTGGCAAGCGTGGAGGAAAAGGAGAAAAGGGTTGAGGAGGAAGTGCAGATGAAGGTGGCATCCGAAAAAGCCAAGAACGATGCCCTGAAGGAAAGAATTAAGAGCTTGGAATCTGAGGTAGACCGTGAAAGGAAGCGCTCAGAGCAGGTACAGGATGAGTTCACCAAATACCGGTCAGCTCAAAGCGAAACCCCTGAAGCAGCGCTGCGCGAAAAGATATCCAAGATTGAGGGTGAAAATCTGTCTCTTCAAAGAGAGCTAAATGATATGAAGGAGAAGTATAACAATGAACGGCAGCAAAGCAGTAAATTGCGTGCACAAGTTTTTGTACTTGCCAGAGAAGTCTCGAAGTACCGAGCGAAAGAACGAGAAGCCGCAGAGCAGGAGTTGGCGAGGCTACGTGTGGAATATTTGGCACGAGAAGAAAGGTATGTTTTGGATGATGACCGTGCAACGCTTCGCAAAATTCGTGAGCAACTTCATCAAGTCCAAGATGAGGACATTGATCAGTCTGGAAGTGCGAGAGAAGATCCTTTGCGTTACCGCGGCCATACCGAACAAAATGAAGCGTACGAAAGCAAAGTTACAGAGTCGTTGTATCCGTCATCTTCAGCGGCGACTACTCAGTCCCCAACAGAAACAGACGAATTCCATTCTGCTGCCGTTTCGATACCACGACAAGACGCCCCCCACCCGTCCTAGTTTAAAAGGCCTATCAAATTTCGCGGAAGCAACAGAGCATGGGTGTATACAACATGCACACTGCTACGTACGGAAAAAATTTAGGGGAGGGACAAGAGATGAGACTTCCCGAGGCACATCTCAGTATTGCATGTTAACAGAAATTGAACCGGGAAGCACGTTGTAAACATTGCATATAGTCAGAGTAGTGATCGAGCTAAAGACCCCATCATTTCTAACACTAAATTTTACACTAATGAAGGAAAATTCCAGAATTCTCGGGCTACATTACAATGCAGTTTTTCTTCTTGTCGTTCCGAGATTGTTGTGCAGAACGTTGCTGCGAGCGCTGACTGCTGTAAATCAAGAAGGTAAAGCACGAAATGAATGGGGGAAGATGCGGAAACCACAGGCTGCGGTTCCGGATTAGCCGTACCTATTCTCCATCTGCTGATAAAAACGAGCACACTCTTCATCAGTGAGCAATCTCCCCGAAGCAGTTCGCAACCTCCCTTCTGCATCTTGGACAATGCGCATACGGTTGCCCGACGAACTTTGCGGAGGGCCTTGAGTCCGTTGTCTTTGTTGACGGGCCTCATGCTGCACACGAAAATTCGAGCTTCTTCCTGCCGCATACATACGTTTACTCGTCGCAATAACTTACCGCTTCCCTCAGCCTTTCAGCTTGGGTGGCATATCTTTCCCTGTTCGATTTGTGGAATCGCTGCTGGTTCAGTCGAGAATGCTGGGCTAACGGAGCCCCGTTGGCCTGTGCTGGCTGATTGGCAGCGGACCCGGCTTGCCTCTCCATCGCTAGCTGGGCCTTGACTAACTCATCGTATGTCGAACTGGTTCCTTCTCCACTTTCCCCTGTTTGTCCATGTGAAGCAGCTTGCTGTTGACCAGTAGACGCCGCTCCTTCGGTGGTGCTGTTTGCTATAGCGGCTTGGCTAGCACCTGTTTGCTCTGCCGCAGGAATCTTGAACTCCCCATTCACAAAAACAGTGTCACCAGCAATCTGCCAATAGAATCAGACATAAGCCGTACACGATACACACAGTTAACGTTCTAAGGGTCTCAGATTATAGGCATACCTCGTCTAGGACTTCCCACACCACTTCTGGCTCGTCACGATATCCCTCATCTGTGACTAGCAGGAACAGATATCCCGAATACTTGAAGATTACACTAAAATGGTTATTCCTAAAAAGGATCCCTAACTCGCGTTCTTCCATCGTCTCAAAAAGTTTCATAATTCCATGATACGTTAGCTGTGTAGCTGTTTCGTCTAAAAACCGTCGTATTACTGAGACCCGGTAGGCTGACGAGGGATCAAGAGTATGGTCTTCTTGATTCTGCTCTCCTTTGACAGTAACTTCATTGACTTCTGTGTTACATAGTAAAGGTCACCTGAAGGTCTGATTCCAAACGGGAGAGCACGGTGAGAACAACGACGTACCTCCAAAAGTTTCTCCGACCCTTCTTAAAGTTCTTTCTATGATCTCAGATACTTCTGATTCCACATAATCCTTGATTCTACCCCCTTGCTGAGAGGAGTTGGGATTCCTCTTCTTCACAGGGCTTGAACTATCTACCAGTGTTTGTACTAGTGTGTTGTATGAAGAGCCTGTAGAATTGCAGCAGTGCGAAGATACTAGTATGAGTTTGTCTAAACAGCGAATTCCGTACCATTGATAACACTCTGAGCCTCTTTATCCTCAGGATCAATCAGCCACCCGTGAAACAATCTGATTCCAGTGAGGTCAAACGGCGTCAGTTCACGTGTATATTCAAAGGCTTGAGGACTGCAGAGGTAGCACACTAGTCTCAGGAACCCAGAATGCTAGTAGCGTATTAAAAGATAGCTATACGTACTCTGTAAAGCTAACATTGACATCCACACCCCTTGTTAGTTTATGCAAACTGGAAACTGCATCATCAATAAGTTGTTGTTGGTTAATGGCCAGTTGATCGTCATTCTGCAAAACCTCCCAAAATGGTGTTCCGCGAGGAATCACACAAAAAGCATTTAATGAGGCACTTACCCCCGTATTGCTTTCCAGAATTTTGTTTGCCACAATTTGTATCAACTCATCTTCCGTAATATAGCTCATATCCGCGTTGATGTTGGCACTTCCACGAAGCAGTAGCACATTACCTGTTGCAGCAATAGCCACGGCGTCAGTCAGGTGTTCGCTCCAGGGCAAATACTCCAACATGGACTTACAAATGGCCAATAATGGACAAGGTCCATTCTCATTTTGACATAATATAGGCACCATTCGCTGAAAGTATGGGATGCGTTTGACGGGATAAATCGGCACTTCTCTTTCCCCTTGCGCCCCTGTGTGCGGTGGAGGCTCGAACTCATCCCCGGGAGGAGGTGCTGACGCTGTGGCACCTATGGAGGCATTGTAAGCGTTGATATTAGCCCCAGAATCCGTAAAAGTGCCCTGATCATGTTGAAGTGGCGGCGGACCTTGATCGGCCGCCATATCCAGTTATCTCACCAGCGGAATACCTAAATTTCTAAAAATCAGCCACGATAAACAATAGACATAATCGACACAATCCATTAACTATACTCTTGCAAACTCTCTCTCAATGGGCCAAAATCCTGGTCTAAATGTCGCCGTACCATTGCACCCGACAACCGTGCCGCGGCACGGGTATTGTCCGGTTGGGAGCCGGACCATGGGCTGGTAGGGTACCGCCGTATGACCGTGAACTTCACAAACCCAATTTTCCTTTATTCAGGCTGAGCCACCTGGTTCAGTTCCTGTGCATTTCGATGGGTTGAAAGGTTATAGAATTGTACATGTGAGTCTCGTTCTAGAGAGCTGCCAATGACATGATATTGCTCGTTCTTTGGTAAAGTGGCACAAAAGATTGTCGTGTTTTGTTGGACTTTGGCGGCCGTTAACGCAGCACAAAAGGACGCAAACCTGAGCCTACGACGTCTATAATGGAACAAATCGAGCGTGAGCTGGAGGAGCAAGGGGCCGGCAGTGGCCGAAGAGAATCGCCACGGCAGACAGGCGAATCGACGCTAAATGCAGTGGAGGAAGACATCCGGAAAGCTGAAGAATTGCTGGCCCGAGACGTCTATCGAAGAGGACAAGAGGCTAATCGTCGAGAGCAAGCGTCGGCAGCATCGTCGAGTAGTACCAAGAAGGATGCCAAAACGCACACTCATACTTCGACGAGCAGTGGCACAGCGTCGGCTAGCTCTAGCCATGCACGGCCTCCTCAACATCATCACGCTCATAGCAGCCAAAGACATCGTACTGGAGCTGGAGCTAGCTCAGTGGATACTAGGGTATGTGGTCCCACTATTGACCAGACATGTTCTCTTTTGTTCCCATTTGGGGTGTTACAATGGCCGTAGCCTACGATGGCCCCATGTTTCTGTTAGTCTTGGGCAAGAAACACTGTTCGTTTTTTGGATTATTGCAGAAAGCTCATGAAGAATGGAGAGAGGAAACCGAGAAAGCTGTCAAAAACGCCCTAAAAGCGGCGTTGGGATCACCTCCGCAACAATCAAGCTCAGCGAGTGCTGCCCGTCCGAGCACATCTCCAAGCACCAAACAGTCATCACCACGAAGCCACACACCGCCCAGTGTCCACAGCGGACGACATGCCCGCGCTACGCATTCAAAAGGGAGATCAGGGGTTCCGAAAAGACGTCAGGAACACAAACAAGGGCATACAAGTCCAGTTGATAGTACCACAACTACCAGTCAGCAAGCTCCCCCATCCACTGCAGAAACGACCACGGAGGAAAAGGACACTTCTTTTTCTCGAGAAGAACGGGATCAAATTGTTCAGGAATTGCTCCAGGCTCATGCATCTCGCCGGTCGGCAGCCTCCTCTCAAACGGCGACTAGTCCTGCTCATGTCACAGAGTCAACCTCTACCTCTCCTTCGACGTATCGTGAAGCTACAGCGTCATGGATTGCGAAGCAACAGGAAAGGAAGCAAGAAGAACCGTCGGGCAAGAAGTCGTCTAGGTCTATTCCCGAAACTACACCCCATATACATGGGAGGCACACCTGTACTCCTCCTGCTACGTCCTCTTCTTCCGCGCCTTTAGACAGGCAGGCTCATACTATGGAAACGGATTCCCTGTCTCACAGTCAAGGTGGAAGAGTGGAAAATTTTATGGATTCAGATTCTGAAGAGGAAAACGAACTCTATGGACGAGCCAAGGGTCATCGCATTTCGTTCGTATCTCAGAATTCTGACGGAGCTCAGCAACACCCTCATTCTTCGGTGGCGTTTCGACGGAAAAGCAAGGAAGAACTCGAAGCAGAAGCTGAGGAGCAATTCAAGAACCATCATCCCTTCCGTCCTCAGATCAATTCCAAGTCGAAACAGGTGGCAGTTGAGTCTGTAGGGAGCAATTGTTATGAACGGTTTGATCGCTACTGGCAAGAGCGCCAGACCAAGATAGAACAATTGAAACGACAGAGGCAACAACAAGAGCGGCAAGTTTGCACATTTAAACCGAAGACCAATTCGGCCAAGAAAGGCGCCGTTCCTGACTATATGTCAACTGATAGTCTTGAGAACAACCGACAGGAAAATCAGGAGAACCGAAAACCCTCAGGAAGAGATACAAGCCTGAAGGCTGGAGCTCGGTTGTACGAAGAGGCAGTACGCTCCAGGACCAAGTTAGAGAAGAAACGCCAGGAGAAAGAGAGAGAAAGTGAAAGCGAAACAACTTACAAACCTAATGTGAACCCTGAAAGTATAGCGATTGTGGATCTTGCGGAGTGGAAACCGATTCACGAACGTATCACAGACATGCAGAGAGAGAAGAATGAACGTGTCCATCAGCAACGTCTAAAGCAGTATCAGGACAATCCAGATCTCACTTACCAGCCGAAAATACTAGAGAAGAGCGAAAAGATGTACAAGGTATGCACTGTAATTTTCAAGTTGTAAGCTTATGTGAGCTTTATTCGCGCGTCGCTTTGTGCGTCCCAGGGAAAAGGAGATGTTACTTCGAGACTCTTGGCGGCTGGGAAGGAACGTGAATCCCGTTTGATGCAACGAAAACAGAGTCTGGAGGAAGAAAATGCGAAAATTTACACTTACAAACCACAGGTTGCCAAAAGCAGCGAGCAACTTCTACAGTCTGATCCTGAGTTAAAGGATGCGAATTTCTTAGAGCGCCAAAAGAAGCTAGAAGAAGACCGAACTCGCAAAATGAACAAATACAAGGAAGCACTAAGGAATGTGGAAAGGAATGTCAATACGTACAAACCGAATACTGGTAATGCGAATGAAATCCTCTCTTATACTCGTCCAGAACGTGTCGTCGAATCATCCCATGAAACGTACCAACGCCTTGCTAACGATGATGCACAAAGAAAGAAAATCTGGCACCGTGTCATGGAAGACGAATATTACAAACAGTTTAAGTTTAAGCCTGAACTAAATGAAACGAGCAGGGTATGTTGTATTGTGAAATATGATGGTTCACGCGATCCTAGATCACCATTCCGTTCCGGTTACAGGCCGTTGGAAGACCTCATAGTTTTGAGGAGTTAAGTTCCGCAGAAGAGTCCAAGAAGAAGAAAGCTCAGCTACAGAAAGAGGCTGAAGAATTGTTTGCCACAGAGTATACGTTTCAACCTCAATTTACCAGTAATCCTGTAAGTCTGCACCCTCCCGTGTGCGCCGTTTCATCTCCCATGAAACAGTTTTCCCTATGTGTGTTGCAGGATCGTGTACTGTCTGGGTCAAAGAAGGAGCGTTTCCGCTTGAAATTTTCCGACGATGCAAACGCCGTTATGAATAGGATAAATGAGTGGAAGAGCCAGCGTGAAGCCAAATTAGCTGAAGAAAGGAGAGAGAGAGAGTTCAAGGATCTAGAGAGCTGCACCTTTGTTCCTCAACGAGAGTACGAGGACGAAGAACAACCTCAACAGCCGACTGGACCAGTCGTCGTCCGTGGTTTAGGCCGCCATCTAGAGCTTCAGGAACTAGCTGCACGCAAACAAGATGATTATAGGTAAGGGGAAGGGGGTTTGGATCTTGATAGTGTTGTACAAATAATAATTTAGGTTTGCTCTATTGATAACAGGCGACGATACGACGAAGCATTCCATGAAAATGCGCGATATCGGGACGTATCCGAAGCAACGCGTCCAGAGCCATTCCAATTCCAGCTGGAAGATGAAGAGCGGGAGAAACGACGTCAACAGCGCTTGGAACAACTTCGCAATGATGTTGAAAATTCACATATTTCTGGGTCTCAGGATAGAAGTGCCACCATAGAGAAACAGCGTCGCATTAATGCGTTGCTAAGTACAGCCGAAACCGATTTCGCGTCACCCCTGCCGCAGAAACCTGTACAGGCTAGGTCGCCTCCAGCTGCTCCATCACTGAAGTAGAAGTCGGTGTGTCTTTTTAATGAATAATAACTGCTACATTTCACGAACTATTTTAGTTTATTCGATTGTGAAGTGAGACGCTCTGTCGTCTCGTGTGAGTCATGCACACACCTGTTGCTACGTAACAACTACCATTCCTGAGTTTACAAAAAGACCACAATAGCTGTTACGTTGTCCGTCGACCCTTTTCTGATAGCATGTCGTGTCAACGCTTTCGCTGCCGAATCTGCTTGTTTTGCATGGACGTCACTCCATTCATTCTGATTTATCTCTTTTCCAATATGAGAGCGAACCTGCAAACAACCATTAATATGTTGACCTGAAATTGGCCAGCGTGCAGGTGATAACTTACAAAATTAACCGCTTCCTGATCGCTTAAGACATCCCAGACCCCATCACAGGCTATAATGACGAATTGACTCTGCAATCATCGTGTACACCCATTGATCGCCAGCAGCTTGCAAAAGGAGCAAAACGATACGACCCACTTTTTCTCCTAGTTTCGTTGTGCTTGTAAACGGTTCAGCCGTAACGTATTTTTTTAAAGCATAATCCCCGAAGCTTCTGGCAACTGCTAAGACTCCCATCACGCGGCGCCGTACTACAAACCCATTTGCCGCTTCTATTCTGGAGATCTCAGTATCGTCAGTTGCTTTGTGATCCTGAACCGAAAACGACAACGAATAGTGCAAAAGCATAACATAAGCACATAGAAAGGACAGCGAATTTCTGGTCCTGCTTACTTTGGACAATCGCACTGCGGTCCTATTATGACATAACACCGCACGAGCATCACCACAATTGGCCGTGTAAATATATTTGCGATCCTTCGATTTTCGAATAAGACATGTTATCGATGTTGCTCCTGATGCAGGATCGCGTGTTTTACTACAATTAACATCCGTTAGCAAATATGCAGCTTTTATGCATTCCTCGACACTTCGTGACCCTTTCCGGCGAAGTTCCGCTTCGATATTTTTATGTAAGTGCGTTCTCAAGTATTCCGCCACTCCTCGACCACCGTGACCATCATAAATCCCAAAGAATCCCGTGAGTGGATCCGAACCGTACCCGTCTATAATCGCGTGGGAATCTTCCATTGTGCACCGGAACCGGGCATTCATTTCTTCCGCAAAGGAAATGGCTCGCACCGAGGTCGGCGGCGCTGTCCCGGCTGATGCGCTGGCCCCGTTGTGGGGAGCCAGCGGGATCCTCGCAGGAGCCGTGCTCGTGAACCCATCATCATGATTAACTGTTTTCTGCTTTAACTGTTTCTGCACAGGGTTAAATACGCAATAATTCGGGTATAACACTGCCAAGTTGAAGTTGGGCCCCTCTGAAAGTTCACAAAGGAAGGTAGAGCGCCATTGCGCTCCTGTGTTTGGCTTTCCATCCAGCCCACACGGTGCGCAAGCACACTGGCAGTCTCTCCGTAGGGGTCGACGCTAATGAAACGTCCCGTGCGCAATGGTACGCGGAAAATCGTGACAGCGCACTGCCGTTAACAGAGGCGGGAAACTACAAAAAGACTCTTACCTTTTTGTCGTTTTTTCCAGAGGGAGGCCCAGGTGAAGCACTTGTCCCTTGGGCAGCCATACCAATCGGCATGTTGACAACTACGTGTAGATATGTCTCCTCGGGTCCACCCTTCTCAATCCCAAACGCAGTTAGCCGGAATATACAATACAATTTACCCAATGTGAAGCAGCATGAATATCTGTGGGAAACACCACAAATACGGGCTTTGTTGAAGAAGTACGCGGGACGCAGCTCCGGGCGCGTTTTCTGACCTTCACAAGCCGACCTTATTTCCCGTCTTCCAGAGCTTCTAGAGGCTCTAGTGAGTTCAATTTTGACATTTTTGGGTCCTTGCAGTGATCGACAGTATCTGTGGAGTGAACTTTTCAACATGATGCAGAACCGAGCAACGCGCCCGAAAGTGCTGTCCTTGTACAGGGAATGCTTGCGGACGGCCTTGCGATGTCCTCAGCACCGTCACAGACAGGATATGTGGCATTATGTGCGATTGAGTTTTCGTGACAACCAATCTGTGGCGGATACCGAACAGATCCAACGTCTAATATCGTAAGAACGCGCTGGTGAACCTGGAGAATGCGAAAAATGTAATTGTTGGATTTGGAATTGCAGGAAGACGCACGATGAACTTCAAATGATGCAAAAGTATTTAAGTGTGGGACGACAAGAGGAGAAGACGATTTCGGGGAGTGAAGACGAAGAGAAGGCTGCCAAATCAAAAAATTGGATGAAAGATGGGGGTGAATTGCCCAGTGCAAGAGGCCAGAGTCTGGAGAAGCGCAGCGCCGATACTTTTGTGCAAAAGTTTTGTCCCAACTGTGGGACTCAATTTTTGGAGCAGGCCAAATTCTGCTACAACTGCGGAAACAGGAGGAGCTGAAGGGAGGCGTATATTGATCGTATAGCTCACTGAGCGCGTTGCCACTCATACCATATGAATCTGAACGACTGACGCAGCGTCTCAGACTGTTCGATGGATACTTAGGGTCTCAGGTTTGAGAAGGAATTATTGGGAGTTCTTTACTTCGACGAGTGTGCCATTGGTGTTTGCCTTATAAGGAACAATCTTGGTGCTGTCTGTTCATGGAAGAGAAGCCCTACTCCGCCTGCTTTACTTAGCAAGCATGTCGTCCTATGGATATCGTACCAGGTATACCTTCTTATCTTGGGTTGGGCTGTACAAATATGGTGGGCGTTCAATGCTGCCAACGCACGCAAGATGTAGCGATCTAACGAAAGATATACCTCCCGTATTGCTATCTCATGCAATGCTATGGTGTTCTCGTATCATGCATTTGGCAACGTGGTCGCTATCGTTGGTGACTGTATGTGTGATATGAATCGCTGTATCGTGACTGAAGGGGATTGCGTCCAAATACTGACGATCTCGGAACCGTGACTGTTCACTACATGTTGTTGCTTGGCGAGGATCATAGAAACCATGGTCTGTGTGATAATGGGTATCCCATAATTTCACCCATGGTTTAATGCCGTTAGGCATTAAATTTAGACAAACACAGCAAATATGATTGACCTGAGAACGTGGCCAATACCGGGAATAGAGTATAGTACAATGTGGCTGTGGTCTTACACATACAACCGGGGATCGCGATTCGTCTTGGAATATACATCTATCTTTGCCATGCTCATCGCTCGCGATGGTCACGCATCGTGACCATTTGAAAATTGTACACTGTTAGCAGTGCTGGTAGACAGGGGTGGACCACGGGTGGTAACTAACTTCTCACCGTACTTCCTGTACGGTACTTCAAGGGCTTCAGAATGAAATAGTATAAGGGCATTGTTAGTTTCTGAGGTATACCACCGACCCTAGTCGTCGAGTAGAAAGGCAGTGTTAAGTTACTGCTAATCTCACTGGTTACAGTGGTGGTGGCGCTCGAATGACATAACGACATTATTCACCTGTCATGGAATTAAAGCTCTAGTTCGTAATTATGAGGACATGAGCGCTATGCAAGGCTCTAGAGCGTCGGTATCATCATCGTGTTTGCCAGTGGTATCGGAAGAGCATGGGGAGTACTTAATCTCCTCATCTTTGGAGCAAACCATTGATGCTTTGATTCAGCCTTGTAAACAAAGGCGGCGCCGTCAGCCCCGGGAGGAAAGGGTATCTTTGGGAGCCTCAAACAAAGGCCATAAGGCACCAATTGAAGAGAGATTAACTCTACAAGACGGACAAGAGGAGTTTACGTCATATGACATAGATCAACCTGTACAGAAAGGAGAGTGTTTAGGAGATAATGGAGGCCAAACTGAAGGACCTCGTTTCCCTTCCGGCGATGATAATGCCTGCACAAATGATGCCGTCGAGGCTCCTTACACGCCGCAAGAAGATGGAGAGGAGGACAATGATGAGGAGGAAGCATCACCTTATGGGGAAACGTTCTCGCTATCGGCATTCAGCTCCCTCCCGGATTATCATGACCTCATTGATGCTGTCCTGGAGCTCCAGGAGACCCAGAACCCAACGATACAGCTACAAGGACTTGATAAGATCAAGAATTTCTCCCCGGGAGATATTCTCATGACCGACGGCTGGGTGGGGATTCGCAATCAATTGCTGTCGCTATTGACCATGAAAAAGGATTACACTAAACACCACGAGACCGTCAACGCCAAACGACTGGAATTACATAACGCAATTCTGGATACGCTCTACTCGCTGTTTTCGGCAGCTTGTAGCGGCAATTCTCCCCAGACGATAGAAATTGCCCTTGGGGTAGTTAGACACTTATATGTTCAGCAGAATATCAAGGCTTACTGTCCACCAGACGAATACCTGGAAAAGACAGTGGCTAGCTCTTTCGGACTGTTAGCGAGAATTCTGTACGACTTGGGTGACAAAGAAATCCTTCCGGATGAGGAGCTCTTGTCTCAGTACCAAATACTTCTATTTCTTCTGTTAGGCAAAGGGATCTCTATGGAAACCGGCACCAGGGGAGACGCGTCATATTTGGAACACTTTTTTCATGCAATTTCAAGGCTGATGCGAGGTACGCTTTTACCGATCTTCAAAGTGAAAGAATAGTAGTGTTTAGCTCAGACCAGTATCGCTTTATCTGTATACACTTTGTTTTCTTCATGCAGTGGCTTCACTCACCGTTCCCCACGCACCATTTCTGGAGCGATTCCTCGGGTCCTTTGCTGCTACACCACAGGCTGCTATTTTCGCTTTTCAGACGAGACTGATTGCATTATTGCAAGAGTACCTACTATCAGTCAATCAGCGCCCTACGGGTTCGAAGCACCGTGAGCTCAAAGTAACGTTTGCAACGATTTTGTTCGTAAAACTAACAGAGAAGCTGACAGCTCTCCCCCTGGATAGGAAGTTCCCCATCTTGTGTAGATGCTCCAACGGAAGTCCGCACTGTCAGCTACACAGTATAAATCCTGCACTAATTGAAGCTGCGAAGAACAGTAGGCCTTTTGACACCTTATTTGGAATCGACGAGGTGTTCGCGGAGAGTGAAATACCGGATCTAGATAGTGTTCATTCAGATGTGTCATCTCCGAAACAAACAAAAGTGTGGAATTTTGAACTACATCATGATCATGGTTTAACGTCTTACATGGAAGTGAAGACGGAGCCTTTGACAAACTACAATGGATTATACAGCGTAATCGTTTGGGATCAATGCTCTCCAAGGACTTCGAATCCCCGGGATGGACCCCGAAAAGCGGTATACTTGTCGGGATCACTTTTTAAACATTTTATAGAGTTCCTCATTGAGTACATGAAAAGCAGTGAACAGCATGATCTGTCATTTCAGACAATCATTCAACTCTGTCGTCTGCTAACGCGACTACCAGTAAATTTCGAGCAGCAGTTTGAGGCATTGCTACGGACATTAGTCTCCCACGAAACTATGGCAAAGGAAATTAATTCGGCAGAAGCCACAATATTGTCGTTCGATTTCGGCTATCAGATGCTGGGAGGACGTCAAGCGGCAAATGAACAGTCATTCTGGCAATGTGTCTTGAATATTCAGATTAGCACGAGCAAAGACATTGCTGCAGAGTTTGCGCCGAAACTCTCTGTTCTCCGTGGTTTAATAGCTGCAGCCATTCACCATTCTGAGTTATGCCCCTCCCAGACGTTTTTCAAAAACGCCTCGCATCTACTTTCGGAGCTGCCTTTTTCGTCTGGTTGTGGGACAGACAACAACAGGAAAAGCTCGACGAGAAATGAAAATCATATAGTGCATACGTTTAAGATGCTCATGGGCTCCCTGCTTCGATTTCCCATGTTTCGACGCGATAAGTACACGTTTGACATGTTTTCCTTGGTGGAACGTTACCGTCTGAGACGAGAAAATTTGGAGTCGTTCATCCGGTCAGCCAACGAGGTCTTTCCTTACTTCTGTTTCGTGCTAAATTCCAAACAATGGGGCATGGATAGAGGAACGGTGGAAGTAATGACAACAGTTGTAACTCGAACCCTCGACTGTTTATTAGGTAGCTATGTCCTTAATTTCCCCGAAGAAAGAGAATTGGAGACGTTTCTGCATGGCGCAGCTATGGTTTGGAGCGGCGAAATTAGAAACCTGCTAGTTCGTGCTTCGGAATGCCGGCAGTGGAGAATCAACCAAACGGATATCGATGGTATCGCCTTGAAGTTGGTGCAGATGGCTTTCTTGTCTGACGCTACACCCTTCTTTTGGAATTCTGTGGGGAAAGCAAGCACGAGGAGAATAGCTGCACCATACGCTTTGGAACTGGGTACTTCGCTCCTGCAAACATCAATAATATGCTCTACATCATTCTCCGGCTACGCTGTCGAGCTTCAATCAAGAATTGCCAGAGCAGCTATGTTAGCTTGCGCATCCATACATGGTGGGAGAGGCAAATCAAATGGTGTAATACAATCGGATATGGGACTGCTGTTGAAAGATAGTGAACTTAGTTACAGGATCGAGCGTGAAAACAATGACTTAAGTGTAATTATACGGCTCGAACCACTTGTCACGGACGATTCGAGTTCGGCTTGTGATATTCTCCGAAAAGCGTGGCTTGATACATCGTCCGCACTGAACTCGCCGGGGAATAGTGGCCAGAAAATTGAAGCAGCGGCATTATTTTGGGTCAGGGATACTCACTTTTCTTCGATCCAACAACGCCGCCATCAACGTCTGATGTCTTTACAGCTCGCTTCAGCGTTCCTTCTGAAACATATCGATCCCGATTCCGGAGTGGACCTCCACAAAACGTACCGGGATGCTTCGAAGTGTTCTCCAAGTCGCGTTGAATGTGCCCTAGCTGGAACGCAGAAGGGACAACCTGAATCGAATGCGGAAGTGTGGCTATCGGTGATAGAACAGGTGTATGGAATGCCTAAGTCAACTGGCCCCAAACCAACCTCCTGGGACGACGTTATGAATGCTTGCTTCTCAATGTTGTTTTGTATTCATGAGCAGCACATTCCCAAAGTGAAGGATACACAGGCGACGAAGCTGGCTTTCATGAAAACTCTTCGGAATCAGTTCCCTTCAAGCAGGGATGAGAGGATGCGACTTGCCGATGTAGCTACTTCTTACCTTGAGTCTACATGCCCATTTCTGCGCACTATACTGCACTCATTTTACGTGTCGGAATACCTGCCGATGATGTACTGGATGGAACTACGTTTCCTCGGACACTTATCTCTCTCACAGTACACCTGGCTGCATGTCTTGTTCTTAATTCATGGTAGAACAATTTGGAGCGCCGCCTTAGTAACACTGTTGTATCAGCGGGTTCGCTCAATCGTGTCCAAGCACACGTACATCAATAAAGATCTGACCTGTGGGGAGTTTCTGCAAAGAATTTGTATTCCTTCGGAAGCTTATCCTTCTGATTTAGATGGATCAATGTTGTTGAACGTAGTGCATGCGATGAAAATCAAAGAACGGGGAACTGAACCTTCTTGCTACAACACGAACCATGCAAGTTCGGTCTCCGAATTCCAGAAGACTTCTTAGCAGGCGAAGTGCAGTCTCTACCAAACTAACAAATAATCGACTCCAGTGTTCGGCATACAACGATCGGATAATACGGGATGCTTCTTCTTCTTCGTGGTGGGGACCTAATGTCTTGGTGTCGCTGTAGCCCTGGAAGATAAGGCAATGAATTTCAGGAGCTTCCACACTCGCTCACTTCGCCATAGGCAGCAGAAATTGCGCATTTCCGGAAAGGGAATTACCTCATTTCAGGTATTTTGAATGGGCAAAAGGTTAGCTCACTATAGTCTTTGAATCCTACGGAATGGAAGCGGTTCTTGATGGTGACTCATCGTAAGGAGGATTTTGACTACTGTTTATTTGTGGTATAATTGTTTCAAGACCAGTGTAGATCCAATTTACATAGTCAACACAACACGTCCGTTAACATTGCCATTTTTCAGGCGTTCTACGACGTCATTCACTTTATCAAGAGGTTGGGTTTCAACTTTCGATTTCACTTTTCCTTCCGCTCCAAATTCGAGAGCTTCCTGCAAGTCAGCACGAGTGCCAACAATAGATCCTTTAACATCAATGCCTTTCAAAGTGACTTCAAATATGGGAAGCGGAAATTCCCCAGGCGGTAATCCAACCATGGAAAGCGTGCCTCCACGTCTCAAAGTACTTAACCCTTGCTTGAAAGCTTCTGTGGAAACAGCAGTTACCAACGCACCATGGGCACCCCCAACTTTCTCTTGAACGGCTTTGCCGGGATCAGTTTCGCTCACGTTCACCGTTACCTCGGCCCCCAATTGCTTAGCAAGATCTAGCTTTTCTGGCGTTCGGGACAAGGCAATAACACGATGTCCCATGGCTTTGGCATACTGTACTCCCAAATGGCCTAGACCGCCGATGCCAGAAACAACCACCCAATCTCCTGGTTTGGTGTTGGTTTCTTTCAGACCCCGATAAGTAGTAAGACCAGCGCACAAAATTGGGGCTGCATCGGCTGAGCTTAGCGGGTGAGGAATTTTGGTGGCATGCTCGGCGTCAGCAAGAATATATTCAGCGAAAGTACCATTCACGCTATATCCCGTGTTTTCCTGGGAGGGGCATAGATTTTCATCCCCATTAATACAATATTCACAGCGAGAACAAGCAGTATGCAACCATGGAATTCCCACATGATCTCCTTGCTTCAAATGTGTGACACCTGAACCAAGTTCTGCGACATGGCCCACGCCTTCATGACCCGGAACAAAAGGAGGACTTGGCTTAATTGGCCAATCGCCATCTGCAGCATGAACGTCAGTGTGGCATACCCCGGTAACATCTAGTTTAACCAGAACTTGTCCAGCTCCTGGTTTGGGAATCTCGATCTCCTTTACGTGGAGGGGTTTGCCAAGTTCTTCTACGACCGCGGCTTTCATAGTACCAGGCATTGTTCCTTCTGCGATCAAAAGGAACTACATGTATCAGCTAAATAATAGAACATAAATCTTCGGGGAAAAAAAACGAAACTGCTTAGGTGACCCGATGTTCTACAAGAGGAATGTTCTACAACCTTGTTCAAAAAGCCAATTCTAGGTGTCTTACCTTATATGCCAACCTCCTAAACTATCACTAAATGATGCCAAAGCGTGGGTGAACAAAAAATATAAGATACTCTAATGCAGTATATCCTTTCCTCGCTTTTCGTGTGGACTTGTCCTTCGTGCTGTTGCCAATCCAGAACGACTTTCCAAGTGTATTTCCAAGCTGACAAGTGCTGCAGTGCAGTGCTGAGTTGTGTTTGTTCTACCGATCCGGTCCAACTCCGGTACAATGTACAGGTACAAATTGAGGAACTTCCGCTGTAGAGGAACCAGTACGGATTCACATTCACCATCATCATATCCAAGTTGAAAGCTCCAATTACAATCCTGCTGGAGTTGGCTGAACTGGATGTGATGGATACGACGCACGTGCTTCGGGTTGTCGTTGGGGTCTGTAAACCAAGGATGACATTTTGTACTGGATGAATCAAACTGTACAGTTGTAACTTTAGAAAGTGAACCATTGTCTAACTACCATTCATTCATATGCACCCTAACGACTAAATACAGTCCCGGTACTTTTTCTCAGCAAAAAGATGAAGATTGATTTTCACTGCGGGATCACCAGCGCAAGTCTGATGATCAAGTCATCAATAAGACTGAATAGAACCAGGCCCCAAGACCAGGGTGAAAACCTAATATACAGATACGGATGGTGTAACCACTTTTATGGTAGAGTACGACAACTTGTGGGTATAATACATTGTACACACTGACACATTCAGTTGCATCTGCATTCGTGTTGGTGGGCGGTTGTTCGCGTTCCGTACACGAAAGTTCCTGAAAATCAATTCTATGGTTGCCTTTTCGGTGTGCCTTTTCCATAAACACATCCTCGCCGACGTTACCTGCGGTGTCTGAAGTAGGTGCACGATGCAACCACTACGCAGTCGGTCCACGGTATCCCTGCCCAACTCCGGCGTAGAGAACTGGCATCCCGCCGCGCCAAGGCTTCCAAGTTCTGCAGAACACCACTTTATACAGTGTGTTTTAAGACACCGGTGGGATTTTGTTTGTCAGCCCCAAAGAGAGAACAAAATTGTTCACCTGTACTGTATAGTTTTTCTGTACTGGAAGGCACCATTTTCAAGTGTGTAGCTTGTTTTTGTCAAACCGGTGTGCGAAGTTCGGGAGGCGCACCGTCTGGAGGTGTTTTCAGGCCTTTTTACCTTTCCACCGGCTACGTTAGGCGCTATTAATTTGTTTTCAGGAGCAGGTTACGGTCGTGCGAGTAGTGCGCTATAGCTTGTACAGGGCGAGCGATCTACAGAATGGACCAGAAGAACTATCCTCAACGCTCCGCAGCAAAGAGCCGCTCGACTGAAAGCGGGAGGACCTCTTCATCCTCCTCCTCTCTTCCCAACACGTACCAGGAGGTGAGGATGTCAGAAGAAGAAGATGAAGCCGGACGGTCGTCAGTTTCTGTGCAAAGTGGAGGGAGTCAAGACGGCGCCGCTTCCGAAAAACCTAATTCTTTCCCAGCACCGAAAGATCCTTCCCCGCACAGTTCCATTGAGTCTTCTTCTATCCAAGGAAGCCAATTTTCGACGGGAACAGGAAGAAACGGAGAGAAAACGGGGTCGTTGGTTCTGGCCGTGTTCTGCGAATCCGAAGGAATCGCCGACAAGACATTGAATCTTCTTCCGGAGCAACAAGAATTGAAAGATAGTGGTAAGTCACGGCTGCTAGTGGAATGGCACCAAATATGATACCATATGTGACATTGACAATTTTCTTTGTCGCCCTTGTCTCTTTGCACACATCAGGCATCCTGAGTGGACTAGACGACGTCCTACTCTGTTGCAGCGCTGGGCAGTTGCAGCACGCCATGATACGACGACGTCCCAAAATTCTTCATTTTTCGGGACATGGGGATATGATTTACTGTTGTACGTAACGTGTGACGCTGATGAAGAGCTCGTGTCGTCTGTCTAAATGTCGAAAAGGTCATTTCAGACAACGGACCTCAAGGAATGGAGACTACTTTGGGCTTTATTCAGCCCGATGGATCGGCCGACGCAATGGCACCAGATACTTTGGCCACAATGCTTAAGTCCTTTGTATGTTTACTATCAGAGCCTCTCTGTGGCATCATGATTATATCTTCTGCCGTGGAGCGCAGACTCCGCGATTTGGCGGGCGATTGGAATGTGTCGTGTTGAATGGTTGCTGTACAGCCTCTCTAGCCTCGAAACTTTATGACGCAGGAATATCTACGGTCATATATTGGAATACTGTAGTCGAGAATAACGCCGCTACAGCTTTTACTGGAGGATTTTACAGATGTCTATCTAGTCAAATTAAATTCGAGGATGAGAACAAATACTCGATTGCATTCATACAGGGGATTCTTGGATTGCGACAGGTACGTTGGCGAGGATGATATGGGACATTTGCTTGTCCACGTCAGTCTACGTTGCCTTGTACTCCGCAGAAGAACTACGCGCTCGGCGACCCTGATTGCTTCCGAGTCGTTTACGACCCGCGAACACAAGTAGGTCTGCAGCTCTATCAAGGATGTAACGCAACGGATTCTTCGGGAAATAAATGGCATGGGCTTCCGGGATTACTACCTTCAGACCATGCAAGTGCTCTCATTTCTTATGAAGAGCTGAGCGGCTGTACTGGAGTCAGCTGGAGCGAAATGCCTCGGATACAGCATCCAATGACTCCGATTGGCATCTCGCAAAATAAACGAGCACGTCAAGAGAAAGAAAATTATGGCTCCGCGAAAAAAGAAGAAGGGAAAGAAGACAGTCTTATTACAGCTTCACCCCAGTCGTTCTGTATTACTCCAGCTTACAGAACTGCTTCAAAGGGCTCCACAGGAAACCATTGGGTTAAACTTGAAAGCAGTTTATCCGAGTTCGAAATCAAGACTGGCTGTGTTGTCGCAGCGGATGCGAAGAAATCAATCACTGACAGATGTCCGGAGTGGTTGTATGCATTCGGTGGGAGAGGAAACAATTCTCAAACTATTGAAAGATGGAAACCAGGAATGGCTCATTGGGAGTCTGTTTCTGGACTTAGTGTGCCTGCTGAGCAGTTTGCTTCTGTAGAACGCCCTGATGGATTCATTGTATGCGGGGGAAGAAAGGGCAATCAAGTCCTCAGGACTTGTACAAAAATAACTACCGTGACGGACAAGTTACAGACCTCTTACAAAGGGCATGACAGCTGTCCGATCTCGTCAATGACGGAACCATGTTTCGGGATGTCGGCAATGCTCATCGACAACGAGAACATCGCCGTGTCGGGCGGTGTTCGGCCAGTGGCAAACAACCCTCAAGAGGTAAAACAGAAAATGCAGCTTGTTGAACTGTATGATATTCTTAGGGACAAATGGTACTATGCTTCGACGAAGCTACTAACCCCGAGGGTGCATCATGCGGTGGCTCCGTTGTATCAATCTTACCAGACGTTCCTTTCGGTTGGAGGTCTTTGTGATGCGTTTGACGAAAGTTCCGCAACTCCTTCTATAGAACTAACAGATCTGCGCAGTAGCTGCTCGCAGTACGTTTCAGATTTGCCCTATCCCAAGGCATTTCATTCTTGTTTATGGTATGGTCACGAGCTCATTGTAATTGGAGGAGACAAAGGAAATCTCTCAGGAACATCAGAGGTATGTGCTGTCGATCTCCGGGGTCGACATCCAACACAACAGGTGGAGGTGCCGAACCTACCAGCTGATGCTGCTGTTTCTGGCCACTGCGCTGCAGCATTGGAGAGTATTAATGGGTTAGTACTCAGTGGTGGTATCAGAAAATTCCCGCGACCTAATCGCCGCAGCTCGACTGTCTTATATGCCGCTGAACCGGTATGGAGGCACAACAGTATACCCAAGATGAATGCCCGTCGAGGATTCGGCGGTTTGGTAGCTACGGTCTCCAACATATGAGTAGTTACGATTGTACAACAACTACAGTATTCGTTCGATACAGCTCAGAGTGTATTGGTTTAGAGTCTGCCTGCTCTTATATAAATTCTGTTCAATATTATTACAGCATTGGAGTGTGTGCTGGAACAAAGTAGATCCTTGAATTCTGCAATATCAATGTATGCGGCGACCGCTTCACTGAACAGTACTTGTTAGTGTCGACCCTGGAAACCGACTTGCTCTTGTAGACGTATTTCCCATGGTAATCGGATTCAGGTTTGCGTGTATTTCTCCTTCTTCAATTACCTGTCGTCGCCGACGTCGTTTGGGCATGCTGCGTCTTTGGTGAATATACCATACCCCAAGAGCTAACACGGCCACTGCTAGTACTGATAGAATAGCGGCCACTATCATATCTGTAGGAGAATCTGCTTTCTTGGTGCTCGTCGGATCGTTCCCTGCAGAAGGACCACCATCATCAGGAAGTTCGTCATCCGTCCCCGAGCCGCTCTCATCATCGTCCTCTTCGGTGCCTTGGTCTTCCTTACCACCAGGAGCCTCGTCTGGTGTGGAGCTAGCAGAGGGTGGGATTTCAACGTCGGCAGCCCTCGTGGGGGAAACACTAGGCTCGTTCTCATTCGGATTCGACGCTGGGGTCATACTGGCTGGTGTAACAGCTCTCGTTGTGTCAGGTGCGGAAGTGGCTTGAGTGGAAGGTTCTACAGGAGAGGCTTTCGTCGACGCTGGCGTTTCCTTTGGTGAAGCAGCGACTGCTCCAGCTGTTGGTGAAGGAGCTACTGCTGCAGTTGTTGGTGTCTGTGCTGGTGTCTCCCTCGCCGTATTGGTAGTAGACGGGGTACCAGTCACTGCGGGAGTGTTAGGAGCAGTGTGACTAGCAGTCGGAGTTCGTGTGTGGGTGGGCGTCCGCGTCTGCGTTCCAGATGGAGTTTGCGTTTGAGTTCTCGTGGATGAAGGCGTTCTTGTGTGGGAAGGAGTAGGGGTCCTTGTACCAGTGGAGCTCGGCGTGGGAGTTCTCGTTCTTGTAGGAGTCCGCGTCGGTGTCTGTGTGCGGGTGCTTGAAGGAGTGGGAGTTCCCGTTTGCGTTCGGGTTGATGTTGGAGTATGTGTAGGTGTAGGAGTAGAGCTAGGAGTCGGAGTAGCGGAGGGGAATGGTGCTCTATCTGGGTACGCTGCAACAGCGCAAATCTGCTCGAGAAGCAAACTGTTGTCTTCACAGTGAATTGCCTCTACAAACTCTGTTGAAGCAGTTATGTGCAATACCGCGCAACGTTTCTCTCCTTGAGGATCGGGTTCAACGTTGTCCTTCCAAGAGACAACACTATCCTCACCAATAATTCCATTGTACTGTGACAAGTCCTCCCCGTTGCTCCATATCCAGTGCCATTTGGGGTTATCTGGGTCTTCCGGAGTAACCCTTTCGGAAAACCCGCTGTCTGTAGCCACATATCCGATTGGTACCAGTGCCTCTTCGGAGGAAATGAGGTCTCGGAGGGCATCAATTGTTTGTGGCCCACGAATAATCGGATATCTGGCAGTTTCAACCCCACTGGCGAAGTCAACGCACACGCCAAAGAGATTTATCCAACCTCTCCCGGCACCGGCGTCCAGGTAGCAGTACCTGTCCTCTGTTTTTTCATGGTAGAGTGTCCAAGCGAACCCAAAAAATTCAGGAGGACACATAGGTGGCGGGCGAGTAGGCGTCCCTGTACCTGTGGCAGTAATTGAAGGGGTGGCTGTGGTTGTCGGGGTCGTCGTCGGAGCAGATGAGGGCAATGTAGACTTGCTATGAACCGAGCATATGTACGCCCGCGTGTCCGCATCACTGCACATAACAGGAACAATCTTCCCGACAGAGTCGATCGAGCCGCACTGCTCGAGACCAAGGCCACTCTTTCCTTCCGCAAAAGCGATTTCGAAATCACTCACTCCTGCAGAATACCAAGGTAGCCACTTCCATATATTGTTGTCCGTATTTCTGAAACCAACATGAATGGTGTTTCCAAGTGTAAATTGAGATGATCCCTTCCTTATTATGAATTCACGTTCTTTAGCCGATCTAATGGGTGCCAGCATAGGCGTCACCCCAAATCCGGGCGCTGCCTCCGCACATTCGCTGTTGGCTTGCTCCCAAGTTAATGGAGTATCTGAGAAAAGCTTATAGCATGTTTCTCCACCATCGATAGGAATATCAAGACCGAAATCCCATCCGTCAGGACAAGCTCCTGGACTTGGCGTCGCGCTTTTCGTGCTAGACGACGAAGGTGTTGCCGTGATAGTAGGAAACGAGGATGTGCTCGGGGTTCGACTCGCCGTAAACTCTGTCGGACTTGGCGTGCTAGTCGGATCCGGTGTATTCGACAAACTGGGTGTGGTGCTGCTGCTGGCCGAAATTGTGGGGCTCATTGTTGAGTCCGCTGTCGGCGTTTCGTCGGCTGTCGGCCAGGGCGTACGACTAATCGGGGAAACGCTAGGAGTGGGACTACCTTTGTTTGGTGAGGCCACACATACTGACAAACCATATACCGGTCCATCACACGGTATTGGGTGAAACTGCAAGCCAAATTGGAAAGACTCTCGAAGCTGAACACATTGGTCTCCCAAATCGGAAACAGGAGGAGCGGTAAAATTTTCGGTTGCCCATGTCATCGATGGTTCGTACGGGGATATCGGTGTACCCTCAAAGCTTAGTGGGGACCATTTTTGCTGTGCAACGTTCGCCACAATCCCTACGTGAAAGCCGATGGTCTCATCCATCAGCGCCTCCTCTTCTAGCAAATATGCGTAAATGGTAGTACGAATAAAATCCTCCTCAGCGAAACTTCTGAAGACAGCCAAGTCACCACCTAGAAACTGGCAATTGGCACGAGCATCCGCCCATGTACTATTCAGTGTGGTCTCAAGCAAGAAACAAGTGTTATCGTTGTCTCTGGGTACGTCAACAGCGTTCTGCCAATTTAGAGGGCACCATCCTGGAGACGCGGATGTTGTCGCTGTAGCGGTAGGAGTACCCTTGGTAGAGGAAGGGGTTATTGATGCGGTCGGACTGTTCGAGGGTGTTGGGGCAGGGGGGATATAGTCCGATGGGAGAAAGGTCATAGATGCGGAGGGCGTTATAGAAATACTCGTGGTTGGCGTACCAGTTCCCATAGGGGTAGTGCTGGGGGTTGGACAGGCTGTTGGTGGTAGCGTTGCAGTCGTCGTAGGGAAATTCGTGGGATATGGGGTTTGGGTCCCTGTGCCCTTTGGTGATGGAGTTGCCGAAGGAGGAGGGGACCATTTATATGAGGGTCTTCGGCAAATCGGGTACGCCAGCTTTTGCGTGCATTTGATGTCTTTAAACAACATCGTCATCCTTTGCTCCGACGGGTCATTCGGATTGGTGATTACTTCCGTACGGGCTAATGAGCAATTTCTTCCCTCCAAACCGATCACACCTCTCTCTCCCGTGTCACAGTTTGGGTCAATCTCGCCTTCATCACCCGTGATACAGTCATCAGGGACGTCGGAGATAATATCTTCTTCCCAAGTTGGCAGGTAGTCGTGTATCTCCATTTTGTAAGGTAGCCAAACCCATTGTCCAGTTACTGTGAAACGGTCCATGTTATCTTCGATGGCGCGTCTGTGTCCCATATGGACTTCAAAATCTGCAGTACCGAGTGCTTGCTTCACCATTTCCCCAATAGCGTCGATTTCGTCGTCCGAATAGGCTACAAATAGACTTGAGAATGGACCCCCTTCTTCTACTTGTTCACCGCAGTACTCCATTGCCTCTTGCCATGTCATAAGCTCTTCATGGAAAGCGACACATTCGGGCAGTTCCAGTAACTCTCCTTCTACATCAAATTGATTCCAGTTTTCCGGACAATGTTCTCCTTTTGCTGCCGCTGAGTCTTCCGAAGGGGAAGAGGACGCCGTGCCTTTTGGAGAATGACTTGCACTTACGGTAGCCGAGTTGGAAGGCGTTGCCCGCGCAGTGTTTGAAGACGAGCTCGAAGGGGTGGGATTCCCTGTCGGGGTTATTGAGCCAGTGGTGGTTCCAGTAGGCCAAGGAGACACGGAAGGTGTCTGAGAGAGAGACGATACAGTTGGCGTAACTGAGGGTGATGCAGTGGGAGTTCCTGTTGGAGTTCTTGTGTGTGTCGGGGTTGTCGTCGCTGTGGGAGTTGGTAGAAAAGTCAGAGTCTTTCTTCTGCAGACGAAGGGAAGTTTCTCCACATCGCACTCAATCGGGACGAAGAAGACCTCTCCTCCCAAGACTTTAGCAGCCGTGCAATGGTAGTCTGTTCGCGGTGGCCCTTCAGCGTGGCTTTCCCCGTCAACTGTAGTAGAAGAAAAATTCCGGACTGTCATGTGATCTACATTCTAAGCGAACAATTTACGTACTAGACTTCCAGGGGAGCTCGAAGGTGCTGTACTGCTGTAAGAATTTATTCCAATGGTGCGAGGTACCAAAGTCAAAGTCAGACTCAAGTCTCTGCAAATAAGAGCGGAAACTTTTGATTATCCTTTTCTAACGTTGCAAAGCAGGCTGCTACGTACGTATTGCATACGGGAGTAGCCGAGGTGGATCATGTCTCCCTCATTCAACAAGGAGACAAGGAAGTCTCTTTCCGAGGCATCATTTAGAATGAGCAGTGTAGACTCTGTTGCTTCGCATGCGTCCTGAGCATCTTTCCATGTCTCTCCATCCATGTGGACGGAGATGCATGTTTCTGCTCCCACCCAGCTACTGTCAGTGTTTTCGAACTGAAATCCAGGGACACATTGTTCCTCCATTTTCCTCTGGCTCCTTAACAGGCTCTTCTCGGCAGCCACACCAAGCAATTCTTGTGCAAGGAGTACTAAAAGTACAGCCGCTATTAGCACGCATTGCACTAGAACATTGAAGCCCATATTCTTCCATCGGACGACTTTCGCTGGTTTTCTTTGGCTCTCTCCCCCGCTTCCACGCGCTTGGAATTCATTTTCCGTCATGGTGGGCTAAGAATTGACTTTTCACTTGTAGCCCGTTGCTTACAAGACAGACAACATAGCTATAATGAGACACATACGGGCCACTTACCTCTTCAAAGGTGTTTTCCCGCAGAAGAAAACGACAAAAAGGGTGAAGGAACCTCCGCTGGGCAATCTACAGGGAAAGCCGACTTCAACAGACCAGTCGGAATCCCTCTTTGCCAACGGCTTACAAAACAGTCTCGATATTCCGATGCAACTTCAACTTGGGAAGGAATCTTGTTTCTACAAGTCTCAGTTTCCGCTGGAATTGAGAAATTCTAACGTTCTGGTTGTATGATAGCCTGGGAATTCGCAGGGAGCCGGACAGTACGACATCCACCATCGGATGACACCCGAGACATTACGCCATTGACAGCAACTCGATCTAGCGTATTGCTTTCAACCAACTTGCTGTTGCTGATAACACGTGGGATTCTTGATTGTGGATGTCGATGGGGTTAGTTTGCTCTCTCGCACGCAACCATTGGCCAACCAGCTTCCATGCACATTGGGTAGAGTATATGCAAACTCTGCTGCCTTCATCGGCGATCGATTCCCTGTCGAGCTAAGCTAATCCACTTGCAGCCAGCTTTTTTCAGTTCGATCTAGGAACATCGGCTTAATCACACACACACATATGTGACAGATAGCCCACCGGCCGGGCAATTGACCGCATCCTCTTAACGAGGAGCGGCATGCGGCCGTGTTAAGCAGCGACGGGCCCGCTGTTCCTGCAGCCTTGCTGACATGCGCCGTGAGGGAACACAACACTGGTTTTGCTCAGGAGGCATCGGAGGAGGAGCCATGCCTGCGCCCACAATGTCAGAGGTACCGTCAAGGCTCAGTCTGGCAGGAGAAGACCCTGAGCCTGCCACAGCGACGCCGACGCTAAGACCGGTTGCAGCAGCACAGGCAGGATTAAGTGTTGTTCCCGTCGCAACAGTTGTGACCAATGACAAGCCACCACCTGACCCCTTAATCAACCCAACGCTGTTATCTCACCGTGTGTCTGTGTGCTTTGGCACATGTAAGTACACAGCCAGCCTACATGCACATTGGTAAGGGTGTCACTAAACTGCTACGCTCCTAGCCCATCGATTCGATTTCCATCTTTCGAGCTAAATCACATTAAGCCAACTTCTGTCCGTTCAGTGTCAGGAACTCAGTGAGTCAGCGCTGCTGAATCGAGAAGGAACCGTAAGTTGCGAGATCACATGCAACGGTACTGTACCGTCGGTACAGTCGCAGAAAGGAAATACGCATGGGTGTACTGGTCTCCCAGATTGTCAGTTGTACTTGCTACAGAAGCTGCCTGCGCTGCTGCAACCGGTCTTGGCGTTGGCGCCGCTGTGGCAGGCTCAGGGTCTTCTCCTGCCAGACTGAGCCTTGTCGGTACCTCTGACATTGTGGGCGCAGGCATGGCTCCTCCCCCGATGCCTCCTGAGCTTAACCAG
>LVLI01000088.1:0-54220 GCA_001687465.1 Halocafeteria seosinensis | reverse complement strand
CGTCAAGTTTGATGACACTGCTATCAAACGTTGCAGAGGTTACGTAGATAACCCTCAGAGTTGAACGTGCTTTACAAATTCCTTGGCGCTTGACCATGTTGTTTGCTGATTCAGTTATACTATTCGCAAAGGAGCTTCCCACGAAGACCTGTCGGGGAACCCCTTAACGGACCTATAATGACGATTTCTGCTGAGTAATGCAGAAATGACCAATGTTTCCTCGCCAAGTTTTCTTTGCAGAGGGCATAGAGTGCTTCCCAATGTTCGTCAGTGACTCGGAGATCTATGGAGGTTATTGCTTTCCAGAGCAGCGTTTTGGCTCTCCCTATCTTCGCCTTATCCTTGAAATGACGGAGCCAACCCCGCCACGTTTGGAACATGTGGAAGCCGCATCCTCTATGGTGCGTCCGAGGTAGCGATCTTCGAACGGCTTTCCGGAAGCCTTTCGCATCATCGGTGAAGATTATACGAAAACCATTGGCCCATTGTCCTCGAAAAGGCCCACCACAAGTTGCAGTATAGGAGACGCAATCGTCGAAGACTGACCAAAGGTTATCGCTTGAATTCGAAAATGAATGTCACTTGAAATTTGCAGTTTTTACAAGAACCAGCTTTAACATCTTGTTTTTCAGCCTCGTCTGGTTCAATTGCCCGCTCCTTGGTCTCCACTCGAAGGCAATCTACGGTATGCTCATCAGGTATCAAAGTATGTACATAGCGCTGTTCGATTGTGCACTTGTTGGGCTTCGTGCTACGTGTACAATACAATTGGAGAATGTAACACCCTGGCTTTCTGCCGACGATAAGGCTGTACACCACCACGGGGCTATAGGTCTGGTGCGCTACGGATGCTTGTACATCCGTAGCGCAAGCTGCAGGACACAGACTTGCGTCTTATGTCGTCAACAGAATCAGTCCTTTCTACGACTCTTCTAGCAAACCCTCCTAAGGCTTCTAGATCGGGCGCTTCTGGTTTGCTTTCAGCGCCCGTACTCCTGACTGTCATCATCGCGTTTCACCGCTCGCTTTAGTTTCCCAGCAGGCTCCTAGGCATCTTTAGGGCCTCATCAGGGGTGAATTCTCCTTCCTGCATCTTTGATTTAGGATACCAGTGTCCGTTGTTAGGTTGCAAATGATTCCAAAAAATTCCTACCTTTGCTACCTTCATGGCTTGCATATTTCGGCTGATATAGCGCTATTCAACCCGGCAAACTGTATAGAAGCGCTTCGCACCTGTTTGGTTAAAGTGAGCAACGATTGCAACAACGCAATTACATAACTTCATGAATGTGTCGAAATTGTTTGAGTGTTAGTGTCATGTTGAAGTTGAACTAGATTATTTGGAAATAATTCACAAATACAATTTGGAAACGTGTCCCGCTCTACCCGATCCCACTTGGGATGCCAGCTCAATTCCTCCTGCAACCAGAAGAATAATGGTTGCGGGTGTCAGCAGACTGAGGCAAAACATCACAATGATGTACAGGCGGTATAAAAACGGGAGGCCAGAGCGTCCATGCTTCTTTGCCACCCACCCTCCCGCCAACACGGATGAGATCGTACATATTTGCCATTGTAGATGACAGCCACCTTCGCCGTTGGTCGAAGAACATGTTAAAACTTTCAGGTGCAAATGTGTATGCTACGGCTGCAGCACAGTAACTCATTTTCCACCCATGCTGAATCAGGAGCGTGCACATCCACCTATCTTCGCCTTGATCTTTGCGCAGATATTCTTGGCCACTCTCGCTTCTCTGTGAGTAGTCGTACAATATTTCGTTGAGCCAAATACTGAAACAGCCGGGGCAGCACTGTACAGTCCCTAGAACGTGTTCTGTCGACTTTTGGAACCAGTGTCCGGCCGCATATTCGAATTGTTGGAACCACACCATTAACCCTGAGCCGAGGGGTCTGATTCGACCACAAGCTCCGGCAACTTCGTCATCACGTATCTGGAGTAGAAGTGTCATTTCATGAACGAGTGTCAACGCAGAGAATATGATGCAGTGCTAACATACCAGAGAATCTACCAATGCATCTACATCTTTGAATATCGTACGAGGTATCACCATCAGTTGTTAGCAGCAGGGTGTTTTTCATAGAGGGCACACATTTCGTTCTTCTGTTACAGTGTTCTTCTCGCTTCCGTCTCTCTAGTTCCCCAAGGACGAAGTTCATGTATAGTATCTGATTCGCTCGCTTCCCTGGCTTTGTCAATATGGGATCCTGCAAAGACAGCACTCACACACTTGTACTATCCTTTGATAACAAACCCTTGCATTACACTTCAGACCTACCTTCAAGTGGATGTACAGTACAAAATCCACGTCAAAATGCTCTAAAAGCTTTAGAAAAATAGTGTCGTTCGACAAGTCTTTGTGTTCACTGATGCCTTGGTAGCTACAGTAGTCTTTTCTTACAATGTCCTGGATTTCTTGATGTACTTCAGGAGGGATCAAGTTCACTTTCAGCACGATCCCATACTCAGTCAGCATTTGATTGGCAAATAAGCTATCACCAATCGTCTCAAACGGAATCGTGGCTCCTATTTCCTCCTCGATAAGTTTGAGGAGGCACTCGGTGTACCGATTGGGTCTCCGGAAGTCCGATTGCTTGTCAGCTTCTGCTTCTTCCTCATTCTTGACAAAATCTCGTGGTCTCTCGAAAGCTGAATCCACAACCACATGTGCCTCGTACGTATCTCTGGAGTATACTCCAGTCGGTGAAATGAAGAACCTGCACACCAGTACAGCATACAATCCTTCGGAGATCTGTGTCAGGGCGTTCGACAATCTACATGACATACCTCTTCGCCGTTTTCATTACGTTTGCAATAACATTGCTGAGAGAGGATACCCACTGTAACATTTCCTTTGGGCTCTCATGCCACATGCAAGTTGCAAGAACGATGTGCTGTTGTTTACGTTTCGCGGTTAAGGTAGGTGCACGTGCCTCAAGGTCTTGCGACATCTGTTGGACGGAATGGTAGATCATTCAACTGTTTCAGGCTTTCGAGCGCTCAACTTTCCCCCTGCGGTTACTTACCTGGATAATTAATTGCTGTGTCTCATCAGCGGCGTTTGGTACTGAAGAAATGCTTCCTACGCTTTGGGCATGTCCTATGGATTTATCGTCACTCTCATCAGGCAAGCTATCGGCAATTCCATGTGGTGGAGTGCGGAGAGGCCGAGAAGTGTCACCTAGATTGGTCGTTCGTTTAAAGGGGGCCTTCTGCCTTCCAAATGCTTTCCAACGGGGAGCTTTAGCGCCTCTAGTGAGCATAAGTGAATGATCCAGGACCAGGGTGTTGAAGAAGGGCGAGTACCACACGGATCTTTCGGGAGACAAAGATTTATCCTGCTCATACCAAAGATGGCGGGCAGTCCAGCACTGGATGGAGAGGAAATAATACAATATTTAATACAGCGTGGGCGACTGAATACAATAGACAGAAAAGCATGATAGTACTCACATGTGCTAAATATCCTATGCCAATAAGAATGAAAAGCTCTTGATCATGGATGGCGTTTGCTCTCCAAGTGAATGGGTGCGGAAATGTTCCAGACAAGTTCGCTGCGCAGATAAAGAAGATGGGCCAAAACATCGAAAGCGGAAAGGCCAATCCCATTAGACTCATCCTCATACTGCATCCCAGTTTTGCTAGCAAGATTGCGAGAAATGACGACCCCATATGAACCACAGTCAGCGGAAAATACTCGTTAGATAATACTTCTCGGTATCGAAACAGGAACAAGTGCGAATTAGTCGAGCAGTGTGTTTGGGTCGAAGGGACTCCCGAAGTTTGCCCCCAATGAAATGTCCCAAACGACGCAATGAGTGCCGCCTCCAGAAATAGTCGAATAGATGCATACTTGAACCTTTTCGCTGGTTCGTCATTGAAGACATTGGGTGCCCCGGTGGCGCTTCGGTCAGGGCTAAGACGCGTCCGTAGAAGATTTATTCCGCCGAAGAGTGAAAAAGGCAGAGCTAGCCCTTTGGCTGTTAGCAAGGGTTCGGCAGATGAAGCTGATGCTAGTCCCACTAGCAAAGCTATTTGCCCGATTGACGCCCAGAGATCACCCATTAGTCTCAGTTTCATTTTTAAGGCTGAATCTTTCCCGGCATCCGTGCCCCACGCTCGGCGCGCAAATCCTAAGAGATTCCACATTACAGGTATTGTCAACATCTGCGATCCCGTCCAAATCCAGTGTTGCGAGGGAATCACTGTAAATAACAGGTACATGCTTCCGATGGCGGAAAGGGCAGCGTCGAGGAATAACTGTGGGGACACCGAGCTTAAGCGTTTACACTATAACGGAGATCAATACTTTATTCACTTACACCTAGAATCAGCCATACGGCCTTAGAGCATTTTGATTTGTAGTCTTTTCGTCTCAAACCTCGTGGAACCGAACTTGTTGCCGTGTCTTCAGATGACGACAGACTTCGCTTGGTGTCGGGGGATCGAGGCAAGTCGAGATCTTCGACGAATTCAGATACTGTTGACGCTGTTGAGCTAGGTATACTGTAGGCAGTTTTACCTACATTGGATATATTTCGCTCCCGAAATTCTGAAATAGAATGAACCGAGCTTCCTGCCTCTGTAGACTGATCTGACAGTTCTTGACCAATACCGCGTGCAGAAACCCGGATTTTCCGCTTCTGGCGTTCCCTGTACTGGCTTTTCACTCTTTTTCGGTTTATATCCTTCACACTTGGGGCCTATAGAATATCGTAGCTTCTTGCTCGGGCGTATTGGAAGAAGACAAGGAGAAGTTGAAGCATCACGGGTCCAAGGATGACCCAGAAGCCCGCAAACTTGGCGTCGCAGCGTCGTTGTTCCTTCGCGTACGCGCTTAGATGGCCGTGGTTAATCCTGTGGTAAACATCCCCAAAGGAAATGATTGAAAGCTTGGAAGCTATCAAAGCACACATCATCAAGGGGAAGATGGTCAGTAATATAGTAGCTCGCGCGCAGGCTGGACATCCTTTGTTTACCAATCGTGCAACGCTGTATCCTCCCCACCGGTGTCATCAAGATGGTCGTCTGTTCGGTTGCCGTATCCTTTCAACGTCGGTTCGTCGAGTTTGGCTTCATCCTCCGCCAGATGCTCTAGATCTTCGTCGAAGTCTATACCTTGCGCTTCTTTGGGAAAAGGAGTCAGCAGTGTCAGTCTGGAATATCTCCCAACTGGTTTCACATGTTCATTTACTCTATTTGATGTGGTCGTTTGCGCTACTCCTTTCGCACCTTCATCAGGTGTGAATGGAATTTTCCTCTTTGAGTGGTTCATTAGTAATTAAATGAAATGGTTGAAGTCGTACTGATTATACAACGCCCCCCGTTTTGTGCTCCTACCAGTAGGTGATTTCAGCAACTAGAGCCGATACGCACCGAATGAAGGTGGGTGCGTATGTTATGAAGCCCTAATTTTTTCCCGTAAGAAAGCGCACGTAAACAGCGTCACAAACCCAACCGGCCACTCCGACAGGATACGTCCACCATACAAGAGTACACTTCCGGGACGCACGGGAACGAGAAGACAACAATATACCACACTCTTAGTCGTCATGTTCGGTCTATGGCCATCGGAGAGATCAAGGATGGCCCATCATGGGTGAATGAATCATTTCCGTCTGCTGCGCGGCCGGAGCCGCACGGGCCAGACTGGGGTCAGTTTTTGTTGTTCGGAAATTCGGAAAAACGCTGATCACATGGATGCAGGCGGCACGTTGAACTATTCCTGCCATGATGTCTCACACTTATGTGCGTTACATAGCGTGTATGTCCCTATTTGGCAGCTAAATTACAGCCTACTAGATACGATTACATGCATATATCATAATGATCCAACTATTGTATGCAAACAAGACCAAGCATCGCTAAAAAGGAGTGGGAGGAAGCCGTGTGATGGATGCTGCGAAAAGTCCTTCATTTACTTGGCCATTTATCGCCTCTGCGTGCCTCTTCCCATAGGAAGGCGCCTTCCCCGATTAGCGTGTGGTTGTGTTGAAGGGGTCCGTACAACTCTAGGCCGCAGCGGTGGCGCCTGATAGCCGGACCCAGAGCGGGAATTAGCGGCAGATGCTCGCTGCTGACTAACCGGAGGCGCAATACGAGGTGTAAAAGCACCCCTCTGATTCGATGGAGGATTTCTGCCTGGACCAGATACTATCTGTTGCCCGCTGGAATTACGAGTTTCTGTTGGTCTCATGGTTGCACCATTGGTTTGCTGTGAACGATGAGGAGTTCGTTGGTGGTGGTGCATGTTCCTTCCTTCGACTTCTTCTGCTGGCCTGATGGATACACCGTTGACCTGCTGGGGATGATGACGAGTTGCTTGCTGTTGAGACAGGCTCGTGCTTTCCTTTATGCCCTCACTACTGCTACCAGACTGTATAACCTGTTGATGAGATCTTCGCAGACCCGACGGGACAGAGTTACGGCCGTTGGATAGTTGGGGCTCCTGATGTTCCGCGTACTGGCCGTGAGCTCGATGCTGGGAAGGATCAGTGGGATGTAAAGCGCCTTGGTTTTGATATGCATGGGGTACGAGAGTGTCTGCGTTCTGACCCACTTCCTGGTATGTCTCAGGAGTGAGTGTATCCGAGTATCGTTCCTCGTAGAAATTCTGCGGAAACACTGCAGAACCGCCACTTTGATACTGTGCCGGGCTAGGTTGATCATCATACACTGGCTCGTTCCTCTTTCTACACCGCTGAAAACAAGGGCACATGCCGTGTGTTTTTTTACCCTGAGCGGCTCCGATTCCAGAAGACTCGCCTTGGGGAGGCTCTGCAGACCTTCCGTTTAATTCTTGACGTTCTTCATAGCCAATTCCATTAGTTTCAGGCTCCGTCGACTCAAGCTGTTCACGACGGTGCGGGTAACAGCGAGAACAAATTTTGGGCATGCACGGTGTTGTTTCTGTCGCATCAGAGCGAGGGAAGTGCTCTCTTTCCGACAGATTTGCGGTGTACTTCCTCTTTCCCAAAGCAGAGCACATATTCATGACACCACTATGGAAGCTCCTCTCGAATGCGAAAGGGAGGGATACTAAAGTCATGAATGTTTCCCAGCGATGTACAAGCATGCAAAGAAACTGGATCGCAAGCACGATTCCGCAAAATATCAAGAATGAGAGGCCAGCGAAGTTAGACTGGAAAACGTATAGCTGAGGCGACAAGGACATCGAAACGACGACTACAGGCCAGAAAAGATTCAGTAAAAGAATTATCTGGCATACTTTCGTCCTCAGACTGTCTAATTCCTTCTGCAGGTTGCCCTTACGACTCTGCTCATCTCTTGGACCAGTGTCAGTTCTCCGTGTTCCCCCTCGCAACTGATTGGTAGTGAAAAAGGACTCAGTAGTCTTAGGCAGCCGATAGAAACGAGGAACTTCCTTCCGCACGACATATTGCAGTATATGCGTCCCATACCTCGATAAGCGTTCCAGATTTAGGGAGCGTCGGCGTGCCAAATTTAATAGCAAAGGATGATAGCTATCGCAAAATATCCAGACCTTTTCCATTCCATCTACATTTCGCCAATATGTTAGCCATTGTGAAATTGTGCTAAGGCATACACCATCCCCTGTAAAGATAACGCAGTATCCATCATGTGAAGCTTCGAGATTCATGCACGAGGAACCGGGAGAGACAGACTGGTCCTTGAATTCTCTCGATGTTTCCTCTGCTAACACCTTTAGCTTATCTTTGATACGAGCGTGTTCTCTTTCTGAAGAAAGCTCTACAGGAACTTCGAAATACAGCTCAAGCGATGCCGCCAACGCGTCGGTGTTTTGATTACCATTGTTTCTGCGTCGAATAGAGACGTCAGTAGCAATAGGGTCTTCAACGATGTAAAATTCCGCTTCCGATCCTTCGTTGGACTCAGCATCTTCACTGCGTGTACCCCAACTCATAACATTCATGTTAGCTGTACAGGCAATGGAATGAGAGTTTACCAAGTAAACTGTCACCGCGTTAACGACAATAACTTACCAAAAGCATACATGTAAAGAATTAGATAAGCCATTGGGATAAACAGAAAGTAAATAAATCCGTTAAAGGCTCCCGGTATGTCCCGAGGGTGAAGGATCATCGTGCTAACGAAGAGTCCGATGAGGGATAACAGGAAAAACGTCTCCGCGGAGTAAAATTCTTTAAACGCCTTTACAATAAGGCTGACCAATACCAGTATCAGGAGAAAACCATATACAATGCTTAACCAGAACGCCAAACTAATTTGTTGCTTCTTGAACTTAGCAGTTAAAGCCGTTTCAGACGTTTCAGGGAGCAAGCTCCTCTCAGTATCACCTGAATCATTAGCACGGCCGCAGCAATTTCGGAAGGGAGAGCCGTGAGACTTCCGGTATTCCTGCCATAATATCAGCGCAACAAAAAGGAGGGGAATTAAAATAGAGACAAAAAATCCTAATCCAGCTCCTTTGTTTGTAGCCAGCTCAATGCCCCCGGCGACAAAGATCACTATGGTAGCTGGGGTGAAAATACCCAATAAGAACATCATAAAGATGTACATACGATAAATCAGCGGCAGGCCTGACCGTCCGTGATTGTTGGCCACTTTAGAGCCGGTCAAAATAAGATCGTACATGTTGGCCATGGTCGAAGAAAGCCAACGCCGCCGCTGGTCAAAAAACACGCTGAAACCTTCGGGAGCAAACGTATATGCCACTGCTGCAGCACAGTAGCTCATCTTCCACCCATGTTGAATCAACAAAGTGCACATCCAGCGATCCTCTCCCTGGTCCTTTCGCAAATACTCTTGCCCATCCTCACTAGGTTGCGAATATTCATATAATATTTCGTTCAGACGACTCATCCGCCAAATACTAAAACATCCTGGACAGCATTGGACGGTTCCAAGGACATGCTCTGCGGTCTTTTGAAACCAGTGGCCCGATGCGTACTCAAACTGTTGATACCAAGCCATCATTCCAGAACCTAGAGGACGGATCCGTCCACAAGCTCCGGCAGACTCTTCATCTCGAACCTGCAGAAGTACAAGAGAGGATATCACCGGATCCTTGACAGAACTGTAAACAAGAACAGCAAACTTGATGCACATACAAGGGAATCCACTAGTGCATCCACATCTTTAAACTCAAAAGATGTGTCACCATCTGTTGTAACTAGTAAGGTGTGCTTCATTGATGGAACGTCGAACGCCCGTTTCTTCTTGCGCGCTTCTCGCTTTCTTCTCTCCACTTCACCGAGTATGAAGTTCATATACAGAACTTGGTTGTTTCGCTTGCCATTGTAGCATAAAATAGGGTCCTGCAAGGACCAGTCATACTACTCTATTTAGCTATTGACCCCAGTTGATTTCCGTGAAAGACGCACCTTCAAGTGAATGTACAAGAAAAAGCCAACATTGAAATACTCAAGCACCCTGTCGAACGTATTCTGTTGTTGTTCCGTCAGCTCCGAGTTTGAGTTGATGCCATAGTAATTGCAAAAATCTCTTCGAACGCGATAACGAATTTCATTCTCTGCGTCCGGAGGGATCAAGTTTACCTTGATGACAACTCCGTACTCCGTAACAATTTGATGACTGAACAAATGGTCGGTGAGATCAATATAAGGTATCGCAGCGCCAAGCTCTTCCTCAAGGATTTTAAGAAGTGTCGACGTATATATGTTCGGTCTTCTGATATCTGAACTAGGAGTTACTTGTGCATCAGTAAAATCTTTGGGGCGCTCAAATGCGGAGTCTACTACGACATGCGCCTCGTATGTATCACGCGAATATACACCGGTTGGGGAAATGAAGCAACTGCGGTAAGCAAGCAATTGTTTGTTAGGACAATCAAACGCAATAAATCACAAGGTTAGGACGCACTTCTTGGCCGTTTCTACCACGTTGTGAACAACGTGTCCCAAGGAAGAAACCCACTGTCGCATCTCTTTTGGATCTTCGTGCCACATACACGTCGCCAGGACTATGTGGTGTTGCTGCCGTTTTTCTGTCAACATTGGTGCAGGAGAATCAAGTTCTTGGGACATCTGGAGGAAAGAAGGTGACAGAATAAGCAGCAATTTAGGGGCCACGATGAAAAGCATAGACCTACTTTCAAAATCAGATCCTGTGTTTCGTCTGCACTTTGAGCAACGGACACATCAGCAGCGCTCGTTACCATACTCTGGTCACCGTCGCTGACTACGGTGTCTTGGTCTCCTTCTACATCAGCACCCTCCTGGGGTCGGGCATCGTTTTCTATAGGCTTGGGTTGCCTCTTAGTGGTCTTCCTCCAATGCGGTGCTTTTTCCCCTCTATTTAATAGCAGATACTGATCTAAAACCGTAACGTTGAAGAAAGGAAGATACCACACCGAGCTCTCATACGATAAGGAAGTGTCCATCTCATACCAAAGGTGCCTGCAGCTCCAAAACTGCGGGACATAGCATTAGTGACAAAGGGTGATGTATGAACATAGTCAGACCGGCATTAATTCCTTGCAAAGTGGTGTACTTACCTGCGCTAGTACCCCGACAACAATTATAGCCGACAACCAGTTGTTTTCAATCAACTCGGAATTATCATCACCCCAAACGAATGGTCGCGGTAGCTTGTCGAAGAGAGAGGTAGCGATTGAAAAAAACAACGGCCAAAATAGCGATAACGGAAGTGCTAACCCCATCAGATTCATTCTCATACTGCACACCAATTTCGCTAGCATCACTGCCAAGAAGGAGCTTGCGACGTGGGCCAAAGCTAGCCTCAAATATTTGTTTGACAACAGCGAGTTGTATCTCCACAGAAATCCATACGACTTCGAGCATTCAGTGGACGAGGGAAAGAAGCCAGTGTCCGTACTCCAAAGAAACGTTCCAATCATGGCTATGGTGAGTGTTTCAACAAACAATCTTATGCATGCGTACTTTAGTCGCTGAGCTGGCTCATCGTTGAAAATATTGGGAACATTCATGGGGCTTCGATCGTCACTCAAGCGAGTCCGTAAGATAGTTAAACCACCAAATAGCGTAAAAGGAACAGCAATCCCACTTAAGCTAGCAGCGTGGTCGTCCGTAGCTTTGAGCGCAACACCAACAATAAGGGCACCTTGTATAAGAAACGCAACGAGGTCCCCTATCAGACGTGCTTTCCGCATCCCGGTACGATATCGCTTGTTTGATTCAGAAAGGAAAGCTCGATGAAGAAAGCCTAAGCCATTCCACAGAGCAGGTAGTGCCATCATTTGCGCAGAGGTAGCATACCAATCCTGAGACGGAATGATTGAAAATACCAAACACATGGTACCAACTGCAGAGAGTATCGGGTCGAAGAGCACCTGTATAATACAATAGAGATCAGTCAAACGTGAAGCAACAACATGAAAGACAAAACACCTACAGATCGACTTACTCCTAATGGCAACCAAAAGTACTTTGTCAATTTGGAGTTATCCTTGCTTGGTCGGAGTTCTGGAGTAGTAAAATTGTTGTTGTCAGTCGCCTGGGTCAGCGCAACACTGGCACCCGAACTTCCACTTGGAAGATGCATATTCTCATCAAATGACTGAACGCTTTGAGAGCTGGTACTCGATGCCGAAGTAGGACTTTGGATTGGGTCTGCTCGAGGGGAGGCAGCATAGTGCCGTGACTCATTCACTGAGCCAAGTGATTTATTTTCTTCATCTATCGAGCCGAACGTTGAGGTGTGTCCAATACCTCTTCCAGACACTCTCATGCCTCGCTGGCGTCGGCGCTCCCTGTTTTCCCTGATTTGACGGTCGAGTTTTTCCCTGCGTGATTCCTGTCGGGGAAGGTCGTATTTCTGCGTGCTAGCGAACGAGAGTCCTATAAGGATGAACTGGACTAGTACTGGCGTAAATACCGCCCAAAAACTCGCAAAACGAATCTCGCAACGGTGTTCCTCTTTCTCCGTCTCATCCAGGTGATCTAGTCGGTGATACGAGTGTCCCAAGGCGAACAGTGACAACTTCGACGCAACAAGGCTGGCAAGCATCAGCGGAAATGCTAGAAACAGGACGAATGCCCGCGCATAGACCGGACAGCGGCTGTTTATCAAGTCAGCGTAACATTCTTCGTTCTTTTGATCATCATGGTAGTTTTCAGCATGATCTCCATAACCTTGCAAATACGGCTCATACAATTTGGCTTCCTCCTCCGCGAGGTGCCATTGCTCCTTGTCTCCCAATTCATCTTCCAAGTCGAGAGAGTTGGTGGAAAACCGTTTGACGAGATTGATCCGCGAGCCCGATGTCGTGCTTTTGCCTTGAGAACTCGGCGGTGACTTATGGGGGCTTGTTTGCCCCTCGTCGCCTTCGTACATGTACGACGTCGATTCCTGCTCAGCCGCGGATTCTCTTTGGAACTCCAAGGACCGAACGCGGCGCCGTCCATCCGCCATTTTCTGGTACGGGATAAAGTACTAGTTTGCCGAATGGAAACAGGTCGTTATGGTGCTATGTATCTCGTAAAACGACTCTCGGAGAGGGGGGCAAGGGCCGGTGCGGACAACAAGCACCCCTTTTATTCTTTCTAATGCTTTCCCACACGCACGTGTGGATTATTGCACAGTCGTATAAGACTCGCCTCTATCTATTCTAAGAATCCTACGGGTGTTTCTGTGGTGCTTCGTTCTGTGCAGCTGAAACAGAGCCTGGAGCGCAAAGACCCGTTCTGCGTGTCCGGCTGAGCTTCCTCGCTCCATAAAGACATGCAAAGAACTTTTCCCAATCCCAAAAAAGAGAGACAGACAGGGAAAGATGGAGGATGATACTCTCTGCCCTCCTATTTCCCACAGCGAGGAACACACAAACACGAAAGCACTACAAAGTCTACCTACCCCAAAGAAGAAAAGTGCCCGGATTCCGGAAATGTTCCTCACGCTGGGATCGCAAACATGCATGCGACCTGGCAGTGCTGGCACTCCAAGAGGAAAACGGGAAGGAGGCCCCAATTGACAGATAGCAGGATGAGGAAGATATACAGTCGTCAACACGCTTACATGTGCGTTATTTCTGGAGTCGAAAAGTATGTCTCCCATGGTTTACAGTGTAAACTTTACACATCCCGCACCCGCCGCCACTCAACGGAAACCTTGGACGCCCGAAACCTGGAACCAACGCCTTATTATTTCGACTTCACCATGCTTTACAAAGGAGTTGCGGCAGGTTCCGCATAAGTGAATGGGTATTGAGTGCGTCCTCCCGCCAACGGTGTACAATACAGCTCTGATCTGTTGGATGGAAGTTCATCATGGAACTGACTATACCATATGGTACGTGCATACATACCCCGGTAGACTGTATTATGGTCTTGACGGCTGTGCACGGATACCTATTTAGCATATGTATTCTCCATGTTCAGGGTAATGGTAACATTGACTTAGGTGTGCCACATGATACTAATGCATCATTCCGATGGGGATGATAGTGGGGATATAGACGGCTGTACTCACCCGAGCGGGACACATATACAAATTTTTATGTGTGGCGGGCAGTTGCTACCACGTACGGACGCAGAGCACCTAGAAATTGTAGGTTAGAAAGTTGCTGCAATTGCAATTGGGCATCGCCACGAGGGAAACTACAGCAGCTGAGCTAACCCGATGTTTCGAACTCTATCCGCATGAATCACCTAAACCACAAATAATTTGCATATGCCTTTGCGCCGTTTAACTTCTACGATGTGTTAAGTCGGCTCGTTGGTTTGAGGTGCCTCTCGACGTGGCTCCTCCGGGACTCCCTCGTAAACTCCATCCATTCTGGTTGTACTAGAATCATGGTTGCCGCGATTGCGCTTGCAGCAACGGATACACTGCGTGAACAATTGGTGTTCCGCGGTTGTGGACATGGACGTGGATTCAGCATCCTCTTTGAGGAAGTCCATATGATGTGCGGATATTGGTATACCCGTTCCTTCATGAGAGACTCCAGGACTGTGAGCAATCTTTCGATACTTCCCAATGTGATTGCATATACTCAATATACTACGCTGGATGCGCCTCTCAAACGGGAATGGGAATGATGCCAAAATCATAAAGGTTTCCCAACGATGAACAAGCATACACAGAAACTGAATGGACAAAACAATTCCACAACCTACCAAAAGAACCACACCAGCTATGTTGTCCTTCAGCACAGAAAGTTGTGGCGACAGCGACATTGCAACGACGCACATTGAGACGAAGAGATTTACTAAAAAAACAATTAGACATACCTGAGCTCTCAGGTCTTTCAACTCCTTCTGTAACTTATCGTTGCGAGTCCTTTCATCCATCAATGAACCTTCCCTTCTGGACCCCCCGCGGCACTGAGGGCCTTGATAGGACTGAGTATCTTGGTAGAAAGTGGGAATATCCTGCCTCACGACGTACTGTTGTATATGCCTGCCATACCTCGTCCGCCTCCGCACACTCGCAGCGCGGCGGGTTTCCAGGCCAACCAATAGCGGATGGTAAGAATCACTAAAAAGCCATACTTTCTCCATATCCTCGTCACGTCGCCAAAACGTAAGCCATTGCTGGATTGTGGTAAGCATTATATCCCCACTCAGAAAAACCGCACAATATTCTCCAGGAGGAACCGATTCGTCGCGGAAGTTCCTGAATGTTTCCTCTGACAATCTGCGCAGTGCTGCTTGGATATCGCCAAGTTGTCTTTCCGGTGAAAGTTCAATTGGTACCTCGAAGTACAACTCGAGAGACTGAGTCAGCGCTGTGTTGTGCTCTTCCTGATCCAACCCGGACTCTTCGCTTCTGTCTCTGATAGAGATATCAGTTGCCACAGGGTCTTCCATAATCAGTGCTGCCATTGCTGATGTTTTACTTGGTTCTACATCTTCAGGAAATAACTTTGAATTATCCCAGTTCATTAAGTTCATATTTGCTGCAGAGAAACCACAAGTACCAAAAGTCGAGCATATAATGACGTAGCGCACTTCCCAGTGCAACTTACCAAATGCATATATGTACAAAACTAGGTAGATCATGGGGGTTAATACTAAAAAGACAACGCCATTGAGTGCTCCACCGAGGTCTCTGGGGTGGATCAGTAACGTGACTACGAATAAACCGGTCAGTGACATGAAAAAGGCGTTCTTCGCCGAATGGTAGGATTCCTGGACCATATTAACAAGTAGCCCAACTAACATGAGAATGACGAGAAAGCCATACCCAATTGTTAACCAGAAAGCAACGTTAAGCTGCTGTTCCTGCAGTTTCTTCGTTCGGGACTGTTCATCTAACAATGACGCCTCCTCGCCGTTGCTGCTGAGTCCTGCTGGTCCTGCTGAATGCCCGCAGCAACTATAAAACTGTGAATGGTGTGTCTTCCAATATTGTTGCCATGCAATGAACGCCACAAATAGTAGCGGTACCAGCATTGAAATAACGAACCCTGCCCACGTCCCCACGCTAATGGCAAATTTAATTCCTTCAGTGACGAGCAAGATAACGATAGCGGGAGCAATCATTTTTAGCACGAACATTGAAGAGATATACATCCGGTATGTTAATGGTAGACCGGATCGCCCACGCTTGAGTGCGGCTTTAGAGCCATTCGTAATAAGATTATACATATTGGCTGCTATAGAAGAAAGCCGACGGCGTCTCTGATCAAAAAACGCACTGAACGTTTCTGGAGCAAAAGTATAACCAACTGCTGCGGCACAGTAGTTCATTCGCCATCCATGTTGAATCATTAAAGCACTCATCCATAGATCTTCACCCTGTTCTTTGAGCAAAAATTCTTTCGCGTCCGCACTAGGCTGAGAAAATTCATGCAATATTTCGTGCACACGGCTCATCCTCCAGATGCTAAAGCACCCAGGACAACATTGGACAGTTCCTAGGACATGTTCTGCGGGTTTTTGGAACCAATGAATAGATGCATACTCCAGTTGTTGATACCATGCCAAGATACCGGAGCCTAGAGGACGGACCCGACCGCAAGCTCCAGCAGCCTCGTCGTCACGAACCTGAGAACCCAGAGGAAAACCGCCGCCAGTTTTCATTGCGACACGCAACTACATTCACCATGTGGAACTTTACATACCAGAGTATCCACTAGCGCATCAATGTCCTTGAATTCAAATGATGTATCTCCATCCGTGGTAACTATTAAGGTGTGCTTCATTGACGGAGCATTAGCACTTCGTCCCCTAGCCAATCCCCGCTTTCTCTTTTCCAGTTCAGCGAAGACGAAGTTGAGATACAGAATCTGGCTGCTCCTTTTCCCTTTCCTGCACAAGACGGGATCCTGCGGCGCAGCGGTCACATTCAAGCACCCCAGTACCGGAATTGTACAACTAGAGGACTTACCTTCAAATGTATGAATAGGAAGAAGTTGACATTGAAATGTTCCAACGTTCTTTCAAACAATGCTTGCTGTTGTTCTGTAAACGGTTCATCAATCCGAATATTCCAATAGCTACAAAAGTTTGTGTAGACCCAATATCGGATTTGTTTCTTTGCCTCTGGCGGAATTAGGTCCGCTTTTACGACAATCCCATACTCAGTAGTTTCCTGATGCTCAAACAAACAGTCGCCAACATCGGCATAGGGTATAGATGTACCAAGAGCTTGTTCCAAAACTTCAAAGAGAATGGCAGTGTACGTAGTTGGTCGCCTTAAATCTGAAGTGGCCGTTACGGGGAGCTCGGTGTCTCTTTCCGCGAAGTCTTTCGGGCGTTCAAAAGCACAATCCATCACGACATGTGCTTCGTAAGTATCACAAGAGTACACTCCCGCTGGCGAAATAAAACAACTGCGGTAAACAGTGTTTGATTTCTCAAAATGAGCTTCGGATGGGGGAGAAATACTACGTACTTTTTGGCTGTTTTCAGTACCTGGTGAACAACACTACCCAGTGAAAGAGCCCACTCTCTCATTTTCTTTTCATCTTCTTGCCACATGCACGTCGCTAAGATTATGTGATGCTGTTTCCTTTTTTCTGTTAGCATTGGGACCGCAGACTCCAACTTTTGGGACATCTGCGAAAGCGACTTATCAGAGTTTCAGTAGACACTGTCTGAGTAGGCATATTCATAACCCTACCTTAAGAATGATATCTTCTTCATCTACACCCTGAGCAGCTGATGTAGCAGCAACATTTGTTGTCGCGCTTTGGTCAGCCTCACTATTATTGGTAGCGCGGGCTTCTTGAGTTTCATCGCCTTCCAGCTGGGGTCGGTTTGACGCGCGCTGCGGATGTGTTCCAGAGGATTTCTTCCAATTCGGCGCTTTCTCTCCTCTGTTTAGAAGTAAAAATTGGTCCAGAACAGCGAAATTAAAGAACGGCAGGTACCAGATAGAACTTTCGCTAGATAAAGAAGTGTCCATCTCATACCAAAGGGGGCGACAGCTCCAGAACTGAAGCAACCAAGCAAACGGCTCACAAGGAAATAAATCAAATGCAGTGCGTCTTTTGTGCCCTTACCTGAGCAAAGCATCCAATTATAATCAGGGCTAATATGCCCCTCATGTCCGTCAATTCAGTGGCATCGTCTCCCCAAACAAACGGCTGAGAAATCTGGCCGTACAGCGAGGCAGCGATCCCGAAGAATATAGGCCAAAATAGCGATAAAGGAAGTGCCAATCCTGTCAGATTCATTCTCATGCTGCACACAAGCTTTGCCAATAACACAACTAGGAGAGAACTACCAACATGAGTTATCGTTAGTTCCAGGTACTGATTCGACGTAGCCGAATCAAATTTCCACAGGAACCCATACGACTGGGAACACTGAGTAGATCGAGGAAACAAACTGCTATCCGTACTCCATGCAAATGTTCCAGTCAAGGCTATGCTCAGGGCTTCGACCAGCAGTCTTATGAATGCATACTTTAGGCGGTGCGCTGGCTCACCATTGAAAACATTCGACACATTTGCGGGACTTCGGTCATCACTCAAACGAGTTCTCAAGATAGTGAAGCCACCAAACAGAGTAAACGGCACAGTCACTCCGCTTGCGCTTGTGTCTAGTTGCTTTGTAGCTTGAGATGTAACTCCAGCAATGAGCCCGACTTGCACAAAAAACGCAAAGAGATCTCCTATAAGCCGCGCTTTACGCATACCGGTGCGGAATCTTTTGTTCGATTCGGAAAGCAATGCCCGATGAAGGAAGCTTGTACCATTCCACAGCAAAGGTATTGCCATCATTTGCGCGGACGTCACAAACCAATCCTGAGACGGGATGATCGAAAATACCAAGTACATCGTGCCTATTGCGGACAGTAGAGGGTCAAACAACACCTGAAGAAGATGAGCAAAAGTCCTTACAACTATCAGTACTACCGATATAGAGGCGAAACGACGACTTACTCCTAAACATAGCCAAAAATAGGTGGTTCTTGAAACATCATTTTCCAGCTGAGGTTCTGGCGTAGAGGAACCATTACAGACTGCTAACTGAGTCGAATTTACAGATACGCTCGAGCCGCCTCGTTGGCCGTGTTGCGATATTTCCTCGTTGTGTCGTATCGACTGCCCAGCATGTGTTGCCCGCGCGGAACAACTCCCTACTCCACCGTTGATATTAAGGGAACCAAATGACTTCTCTTCGTTTGAAGAAAGCGTTTGAGGGTTGCCCTTTAGCATTCCGCGATACCGTACTGTTTGCAGGCGCCGCTTTTCTAGGTTTTCCCTGATTCTCCGACGGCGTTCTCCTTTCATAGTCTCCTTCGGAGGAAGATCGTATCTGCGGCTGCTGGCAAAGGCCACGCCCATCAGCAACAACTGGAGAAATGCAGGAGCGGCAATAGCCCAAAAGCTGGCGAAACGAATCTGACAACGATGTTCCTCTTGTTGGGCTTTGCTGAGATTACTCAGCCTGCGATACGAGTGACCCAGAGCGAACAAGGAAAGCTTTGACACAACTAGGCTCGCAATCATCAACGGGAACGCCAGAAACAAGACCATCCCTCGTGCCACGATGGGACACTTGTTATTCACGAAGCGAGCGAAGCGGCTTTCCAAATTCGCTTTTTCTTCTTCATCATAAAGGTCAGTGAAACGGTGTCCGTATCCTTGCAAGTACGGCTCATGCAGTTTGGCCTCTTCCTCCGCCAGAAGTGCAGCGGCTTCGCTTCGGGTTTCCAGCGATGATAATGGTTCGCCTCTGTCGACCATGGTTGCTGCAAACTACTAATCCGTAGGCGGAATTACAGAATACGAGCGGTAAACAATCAGCGGCTATTTGGGTTGTCAAAGTCAGCTCCGGGTTCGACGATGACGACCCGTTCTGTACCAGGTAGTACTATTTCAGAACAGAACAATTTCTGTGCTGCCACAGACAAACACAATTATACTTCTCTATTTATCTTGCCAAATAGCTGTAGACAGTGTCAGCGGGGGGATACAAGAGGCGTGAGGCATACAGATATAGAATGTGTTCTCTTCCAGACTTGGCGACCTCCCTCAAGGAATGAGAATGCCCGACGTCGCGGAATAAACTAATACTGTGCCGACGAAAGTTTCAATAAAATCGGCAATCACTTATCTTCATTGCTTCGGAGATGGACAAACCTGAGGATGCAGAATCAATATCATGCTCCCAGCGAGGAACACTCTGCAGCAAGGATGCGGAAACTTAGCCCGATGCTGTCCGCGACGAACAGTCCGCGTCGGCACTCGCCTTCTTTATACGATACATACAAGGGGGTCCACGCACTCTTTCGTTGCTGGCTTGAAACCGCAACGTAAACAGGGCTGTCAATTCTTGGCTCTTGAGGCATACCGACTCATGAATGTCAACTTCGCAAAGTACCCAGCTGGTGCGGGGCAGCAGCAGCCAGCGCACGTGGAGCCATGGACACCTATGATGTTGACATTGAATTATTGGTGTGCGAGGCGCAGAAAGGACGAAACTGCTGTCTCAGAGAGGCATGTAGCATGGGAAACGCTCCCTATATCATGCTAGATGTCCGTTTATCGCCAGTGCTTGTTTCCTTGCAACCTGGCGTGACTCACGGCAGAGATTGTTCGAGATTGTTAGGTAATGAAGATCGGCATAGCTGCACGGAAGAACGATGCAGCTACGAAGGATATATGAAGTGCATTTACTGACATTACTGTAAATGAGGGATGTTGGGAGTCATTCGAGCCTCGGTTGATGTTACTGTACATACATTGGTATACCCTGACAACGAGAAGCGACAGAACATCAACTCAAATTGATTGCCTGAAGAGCTTCTATTGGATGGAAGAGGCCGTCCTTGCTTAAACCGGACGATTAGCATTTGTCGAGCAAAAGTGGGCGAATATGCTAGCAATTCACAGGAAACGTTAGTGCCTCTAAAACAGGTTGGGTCTGTGGTGCAGCACGAGCCGAAAGAAGATGGTCAGGAGAAGAACCATAAAGAGACAAGCAAGGGCTGAGGAAGAGGGAAAAAATGGACGTAAAGGTGATTCAATTAGGGTGCGGTGCAGTCCATGGACACTACGACTGGCGTTGAGAGCAGGGATGATACGGGTCGTTTCTGTTTCGTTGTTTCCGTTGGGTTGCTGCCAGTGCACGTATTTTACTGCAACATTCGAGGGTTTAAGATCGTTATTAAACTTTAAATGAACAAAACGTCCAGCATTGTCGTGATTGCTCAGTGCTCGCAAATACGTACATTACGCAAGTGGCAGTTCCACCCGAACCGGCTATTTCTTCAGGTATCATTGTACAAGTCAGTACCAGTTCATTGTAGATAATTATCGGTGAGATTTCGAGCTGAGTCCCGCGCTACGATGCTCTTTAAGGGAGCTTCCACAACCAAGTTGGTTCCCATTCACGCAGAATTAAAATATATCGATACTTACATACCACCACCGGTATGATTTCTTACTGAACTTCTCCGGCCGAATTTCGGTCCGAAAAGACTGTCCGGGCAGCCAAAGTCCAATTGTATGTGTACGCCTTGTTTATCACATAGGAAACGCAGAATTCAGTGGAGTGTGCTCCAGATCATTTCTTGTCCTCCCTAGTCTAAGCGTAAACCAAGGAGCCCAATGTCTATCAAACTGACCTTTAAAGTCTCCTCCGCGGAGGGTGGCAGCGGTGGCCAAGACACCACATCGACTGAAAATGCGTCCATACGAGGCGATAGGGGGTCTGGTGCAAGCTCGAGTGGAAACACAGTCCCTATATTTGTCGGCGGAAGCAGCAACAGCACGGCTGTGGCGGGGCAATCTGGCTCATCTCAACCAGGTATGAATGCGAGGGGATTGATTCGTTCATTCAAATGCTGTATGTAATTAGTCCAATAATGGGTATATTGATGCGTATGCAGATGTTTCGATGGTGAATAGCAATGAGCGAATGGGATACGAGACGGCGGCGAAGAGCCCTGCAAGTGGTCGTGGACGAGGAACCAAAACGAGCAAACGCGGTCGAGCTGCAGCTTCCTCCACCCGAGGTCGAGGAAGAGGTTCATCGCGGTCCAAACACAATCAAGATTCTCAACAGAAGCGACAACAAAAGGAGGAGCAACAAGAGCAGCAGCCGGCCAAGGAACCACCTCAGCCACCACCAATAAAGCGTGAAGACTTCCAACTACTGGAGCAAGAACTTGAAAGAGCCTATCAACGGACAGGCAAGACTGCAAATGAACCCAGTGTGTTAACAGAGGAAGATATCAATTTCCTTCAAAGAGTACCAAAGCCACCTCCGCCACAGCCGGATCCCGCTACCCATCCGTTGACGATTCCGGCTTGTTCTTCGTGGTTCCGCATGGATAGCATACATGAAGTAGAGAAGCGATACAATGTTGAATTCTTTAACGGACAAAGCTCACTTAAGACGCCGGAAACATATAAGAAGTATCGCAATTTTATCATTGACTTATATCGGCAAAATCCACAGGTCTACCTGACCGGCACGGCAGTTCGGCGATATTTGGCCGGAGACGTGTGTGCTATCATGCGTGTCCACAGTTTTTTGGAGCGATGGGGACTTATCAATTTCAACGTCACGCCAGAGTCTGTACCTCCAAGACTTGGCCCCAAATCCACCATAAACACTCCAGTATACAGCCAAAACACGAAGTCTGGTGTACAGTTAGTTGACGGCATTACTGCTTCCGGAAGCAGAAGCGAGAACGTATATGGTGGCAGAACATATGATCAGCTTTCTCGCCAGGACGATAACAGAGGTGAAGATAAAGACCATTATATTGCCAAAGAAAATAACCACCGGGAGATTGTGAAGCAATTTTTGGATGATATGAGCCTTCCTGATATTGGATCACTGAATGATTTGGATACTTCTGAGTGGGAAGCTGAGGAACTCCAGGCGCTATTTGAAGCGATACAACGGGAACTGGCGGATTCAATGAAGGATGGGGAAAGCATGAATGAAAGCACAGAGCAAATACCCTATGTGGACTGGGATAGAGTAGCTAATGCTGTTGGTACAAAGACGGGTAATGAGTGTCTCCTGAAATTTGCTACCATAAATTTGGGACAAGACGACACGCCTACAAATGGCTCCTCATCCTCAACAAAACGCATCCCTTGGTCTGCTGTACTCAGACGCGCTGCTAGTGGAGTTCCGAGGCACGTCCTGAACGCAGCATATATGGCTGCAAAAACCGAAATAGAGAAGACAGTTAGCTCATTGACTGACTCCAGCATGCATGGTAGCAGTCTAAACGACCTCATTGAGGAGGCTGCAATGAACAGCAGCACGGTTGCAGCATCAACTCTTATCCAAACACTTATCGAAGATAGGCAGAAATTACAGAAGGAAAGGGAGTATTCGAGAAGTCTAGAGAAGGAAATCGATCGAGTATGTTTGCTCATCCTCTAGGTATTCACAAGGTAGAAATGTTAAACTCTCCGGTGCATGCAGATGTCTCAGCGTATGGAAAAGGTAACTGAATTGGAGTTATTATATGAAGATAAACTGGCACAGTTAGAACATATGAAATCAAACTTAAAAACCCATCAGGTACGTATGGATGGTGTCTTGCCAGGACAACACGCTTGGCTCATTCATTGCTCGTTGTATCTGCTATGTCGATACAGGGTCGTGGCGATAGCTCTAGCGACGTCAGTATGTCCAATGGAGCTGTCAATGGCAATTCTGACGTCTCCCACTAAATATATCCCTCTCTCTCTCCCCTGCCTGATTACCGTCTGCGTAGCAGTAGGGACTCGTTTTGTTTTGTGTCAATCCCCTTAGTGTAGACTCTGTAGAGACAAGCATGCCCGTTGTGAAGATGACTTATTGAGCTCGATACATACACACTAGAGACTCTTTCTGTACGACGGGAGTTGTTGGGAAGTGTATTAATTGTTCATCACTCGAAACAGTAAAATGGCATCATCTTCGTCCTCGGGCAGTCTCCTGGGACAATTGGGAGCGACGGTTGTGAAGAGCCACATGCTGCGTACCATAGGCGCTTATCGTCCACAGCCTTCCGTAATGCATCTTCCCGGGCTCCCTCAGCAGCCGGTCTACAAGGCCGATGACTTTGCCTGGACGTCCATGCTCCGTGAGAATGCCGGATTAATTAAACAAGAGTATGACCAATTACGAGCTCGAGGGATTGAAAGCGATTACGCCTTGAAACCCGATGAACATCAAGTACGTCACCACCACCACCACTTCTTGAGGACCCGTGAGGGTAATTTTTGATTAAGTTTCACCCGTGGCGATTGCGCGGTTTGGTAGCAGCTCCATTCAGGCCAATGGGACTGGTTTAGCTACGTGAATCAAGGACACCAACTCGGTGAAAATGGATTTCAAAAGTGAGCTGAAGCAGAGTGGAATTCTCACATGACATGATACAATAGGACATGGGGATAGTTAATTTCTTCGCTTGCTGTTAATTGCAGATACTGTCCGACGACGGTGGCTTTGCTGGAACATATCCCCCGCTTCATGAAAGATGCTCCGTTTGGGTACGCTTTCTTCAGTTCCTTGGAACCAGGAGCCAAAATCGATCCACACTTCGGAGCAACTAACCTGCGGATCCGGTGCCATTTACCTTTGGACGGTAAGTTATGTCTGCATCGCATATTGGGTTTATTCGGGTTTTGGACTCTCTACCTGCGCGAACAGTACCGGGAAATTGCGGTATCAAAGTAGCGGGACAAGAATACCAGTGGAGAGCCGGAGAGCCATTCATTTTTGATGATTCGTTTGGTAAGTTTATCGTTCCTTATTTTGATTCGGACGTTACTTTAAAGTGATAAGACGGGATGAACCGATACTGCAGAACATGAGGCCTGGAACGCCGACGACTCAGGAGCACGAGTTATCCTGTTGTTTGACACATGGCACCCTGACATCACTGACGCGGAGCAAGCCGCTATAAAGTCGCTGTTTTCCTACATGCGTGATTCCAGTATGATTTCCTGAGGATCGGCGCAATCTAACGGACGAACGATTGGACCTGGGATCTTATGTTGTCCACCAAAAACGGTAGCCATGTTTTCATGCGCTTAAGACACCTGTGAAACACATGTGTGGTGTTTGGCCCATCCATTCGTTACTGGTGTCACGGTTATGGCCTCGTCGGACTTCCGAAAACTGCACCAGAAAGGAGAAACAGGGCATTACCAGCTGACCCTTGCAGTACGCACACACGCGGCTCCGATTGTATCGCCAAGTGACTATGAAATAAAGCGGAAACATAGGTTTCAATCGTTGGTCACCAAGGCTTGATGACACGACAGCATAGAGAGTTACGATCTGCACCATACCAGGAAGCGCGCATTCACCCAGAATACCTATATTCACACGTTTTGTAAACGGATGATAGTGCTCAGGAATCACGCCCCAGCTATCAAATGGTCCTGAGCAATGTACTAGTGTCTCAATACATTTGTCTTCCGGCGCTTCCGAGCAGCCAATACACAAACCAGAGGAATGGACTCTCAAAATACAAGGGCTTTCACCATCACCCAGCCATTTTCCATTTACTGCTGTTGAAGTGACTAGCCCTGCGGAACCAGCGACTTCATGCGCATAGAGGGAGTGTACGAAGTATACACCAGCCCAGAAGGCCATCCTACTTCACGGATGGACGAATGGACTGGCGCTCGTCCGTTGTACAATCCAGAAGCATTGTCATCAGCTGGATAATGCGCTGAAGGCCCTGCGAGGTTCGAATCGCACTTCAATGGTGTAACAACCGTATTGTCATACAACAGCTTGAATACATGCCCTTTGGCTTACCGAAAATGCTTCTGCGGGATTAGTAGTTGCACTATCCGCCGAAACCAGAGAAGGAGCCCACACCGTTGCGAGAACCGCGGAGTTCATTTTGTTCAGATTTTCGAATTCACTTATTCTACTGAGCATTTCACCTAGCCATAGCTGCGGAATCAATCCACGAACCAATCTGCATATTTCCAGGGCACTAGCTCCATTTGCCGGCGTCAACCTACCAAACACTCTCTTTCTAGCGGTGGGATGTTCTCCTGCAGCACTTCGAGAAGGCGTTCTTTCGAGTTTGTTGTTACCAAATCCCCGGAGGGAATCCAATCGAGCGGAGGCTTAGGTAGCTTCGCGAAGAAATTCTGAACGTTGCACCAGATTCAAAGAGTCAGAATGAAGAATAGTCACGTTAGTCGATGGATGCCAAACCATCTCTTACCTTCATGAGGCTAGCAACAACCTCAGCAGGTATGCCCTCTTGGCCTGGGGAGAATTCTCCATGCTCTAACATTTGTTGCACCCTTTCCTTTAGCCTGAATTCTGGAGAAAGACGAAAAATGCCTTCCTGTATCATAAATGATCAGGGAGGTAACTACTCAAGTAAGGAGCACTCTAGCACTGGGTTACCTTTGTATGCCCATGAACTGCCCACAAATGCGTTCGAAGCATTTTGAGGGCTCGTGGTATACGATAAGCATCTCGACCCGCAGCTGCTTCCTCGGGAAGCAAACTCTTTACGGGATCAAAGCCACCCATAGGGGATCCAAGACTCTCCATCGACGGAATAGCATCATATGACGTTTCCAGGTATCTTGCGTCTACTCCAAAAAGTTGGTTCCCGGTACGAGCAAAAATGGCGATAGGTAAAGCTAAACCTGAAGTCTCTCCTACATGAGCTACCAGTAAGATTTCAGCTTCGGTGTTAGGTTGATCAATTCGGATCGTTAACCCTACGGTGGTGTCTTCTCCCTGAACCATTTTCATACGTGATAGCAGCGGTCCCGTTTCCATTCCGAGGAACACTTTGTGCTGCAGCAGCTTACCATTGCCAGTTGTAATTCTTTTGGCGTTACGTCGACCTGCACCACCAATGCGGGTGCCACGCAAAATGCATCGAGCTTGGCCTGAGCCCATGGAAGACTTGTCAATCAATATTTTGAAATACAGTAGTGAGCCAGCAGACTGAGTCTTACTTCTATTTGTTGGCTCCCAACGTTGATAGCTCGCACACTGTGGTGAATATCCTCCGAACACGGCACTTGGGGAATATTGGGGACCGAAGAATTGGAGTTTGCTACGTTTGCAGCATAAACAGAGGCCAAGAATTCTTCGAAGCAGTCTTCCTCCAATGCCATCTGAACTTCATCTATTCATCGAGACCAAACTGTGCGTTTAAGGTTCAGCAAAATACTACTTACATTAGATACGCTTGGGTCTTCCAGATGGACGTTGGACCGTGCTATCACAGGCGTGGAAATATAGTGGCTGAACCGTAAGTCACCCGACGGTGAAGCCGTCATTTGGTAGAGACTGCGAAGGCGGCACTCGCTATCAAATCTGCAAGTGTTACCGGGATTGACTGTACGAGAGACTCTTGGTGCGCGCACCGCACACTGCCTTACGTATGCAACCCGTCCAAGAACTCCTGAATGGCCTCCCAGTTATTTCCTAAGGATTCCTCTACAGAGGTAGCGGAGCCTTTACTAGAAACAATACTCTGAAAGTTTTGAAACTGTGGGCTTTGTTCGACCTTGTGCTTGTTGCTTTTCTTTCTCATGGTCCTGAAAGCCCAATTCTTAACACTCCGGCCAAAACCAAGTCTTCCTCGGTGCTGTGATCTACTTCCACCGTCTGCGAAGTCGTCCAGAAGAACGTGAAGAATACCCACGCACTTGCACACAACATACCACTTGTTAACATCAATCTATCTAACGTGCGCTGATATAAAGACCATATCCGAATGGGATGCCGTCCTCGGATGCACCGTGCAATGAATTCCTGATAGTCTTCATCCTCTGTCTCTCCTGTCAAGTAGCTGTCACTACATCAATGCAAGATGAGATGAATAGAGTGAATTTTTCTATGGTTGTTAGGAGCGAAACTGTGCTTACCTCTGTAAGACATTCATAGCATCCGTATCATCTTGATCGTGCGACGTGGCGGTCGCATGGATTCCACTATGTCCTTCAGAAGCTTCACTGCTCATGGTATCTCTCTTGTTTACAATTTGGGTGCATGAACGGACCTCGCATCTTCTTCATCATCTACCTATAAGCTACCAATGCCATCAACAGGCCTGTAGCAGCTTCGGAACGACTCTTATAAAGTAAGTTCAACCTCACATCCTCATGCGAACTGCCTTTCCGCTGCGCTCAGAGTTTGGTGCAGTTAACGACGAACATCATGAAACATACCTCCTTCCGAATACAAGGTACTCTTCACCCGGGTTCGGAGATGATCATCGCGCATCGTATACAATGCCCAACATTGTCGAATCTAGCCACATACTAATGCAATACGATTGCTACCAGCAGCTGTAGGGCGTGCGGTGCATCGAAGACCCATCGCTCTCATGTCATCCACGTCTCAGCCGAGCATGGTTGCGTTGTCCTGTAAAATATCTCTCCGACGATCTCGCCAGTAGGCACTCACTTCGTCCCGAACGTACAGTAGACTCTCCTGTACCATAGCTTGTGGGCAGTGGTCCAGACTGTGTGCAATGGATTCCGTTCCGGGAACTTCCGGCGGCCCCGTGGAAGTCGCAAGATGCGACCGAAGTAAATGACGGTTAACCTACCAACTGCGTGCCATTTTCTAATGACTCTTGGGTTGTATAACTTTTGTTCTTGTCTTGGCATGTACAGGGAGGCAGAGCAAATGTTGTCCAGTCGATCGGCTCCCCCTGGAGCCTCTTACATGAGATCTGGCTCCCCCAATGCCAGTGGCTCGAATGCACAGACGCAGGGCGCCCATCGCAGTAATAGTCAAGGTAGAGATCGTGCAACGACACAGCATAGTCTCAGCGTCCGGACATCGAGCAGCAGAGAGCATGAGACCGAAGACCTCCCCGCCATCTCGGAACCACCCAGCGGCGATGAGGACAGCGAGGAGGAGGAAGACGACGATATCGACGGCGAAGAGCAACAGAGGCCTCTATTCGAGTACGTGTTGATAGTACGTCACGGGGACCCTGACCCGGCCAAGGATGGAACGGATCGAGCGATATTATGCCGTCAAATCCCCTCGCCATCCTCGGTTCAGAGTGAAGGACGAGTGACTTTGCCGGATGAAACTGCTGATTTTTGTATTCCCATGGGGCACGACGTGACAGTTCCAGAAGGCGAGTTTTACTTTACTGTTATGACGGGGCAGGATGCGTCCAAACTGTACGTAGGATTCGTCTACATGGAAGACTTTGCGTCCCAGGCTGTGGATACACAAACGCAAAGTGCGGCGTCTGAATCAGATTCGCACCACCAATCGCCACACATTACCGTGCCTCACACCCAAAGCACTTCAGGATTGCCTCCTCACGGTAGTGATGGCCAATCCAACAAGAACTTGCGGCGTACGACTTCGGCTGTGTCGGAATCTTCCCATCACACGCGACATTCATCCGGCAATAGCGCCAAGATACCGTCTCGGACTAATACTACCATCTCGAGAAGTCGGCGAATGTCAGAAGTCTTCAGACCTCCGGACGGATTCGTTCTCCAAAAGCACGGAATCGTCATTGCACTTATTAGTCGCCATTTTCTTCCCGATACGATGAGGGCCATACTTAAGGATTTGTACGAGCAGTATTCGGAACCGCCATCGTGCTTCGGTGTTCCTGCTTTCGACTCGATCAGGTCGAGGACGAGTTATGGAAAAGCATCGTTCGAAGAAGTTGCAATGAAAATATGTCAGTGTTTGGAAACGTCATTTTATTTGCATTGTTTACTCAACTCCAGCATGTTGTTGTGGAGTGCAGGTACTAATTTGAAGTGGGGAAATGTAGGCAAAGCACCACAGGTGAATCTCACACAAATTTGCTTAAGGGAGGTGGCTTTGATTCCGAAACAATACAGCGAGAACCAAATGTTCAACCTTTCATTTGCAACGCTTTTCTCTTGTATAAGTTACGAGACTTACTTCGTTATACTCTATTGCTTGCTCCGCGAGTGCAGCTTGCTTGTGCGTTCTTTTAGTTTGTGGCGCCTTGGTGGGTGCTGTGAAGGGCTGCGGCTGTCGCTGGATCCCCTTCAGTGGGTCAATGTGTATATTCCTGTGCTACCAACTGATCGAATTGAAATCATCGGCTCTCCAGTTCCCGCAATTCTAGGAATGTTAACTAATCTGTCGCAATTGGCAAATTTCGAAGAGGGACTAGACAACTTCTTGGTCGTTGACTTAGACCGTGACATAATTGAAGCACGCCCCCAAATTTCTGGTCTAGACGAATTCCGTGAGATCATCGGAAGACATCGAGCACAGGATAGAGTGCTTCACGGAGCGCGGACGAATTATCACACCTACTTTTCCCGAACTCTCGTGGAAGTGAAGCGGAATGCTCCACCTCCTTCTAAACTTCTTTTGATGTCACTGTCATCAATGCAAGATGTGTGTGACATGCGAACTGAAGAGAGCGCTGATTCTCCTATTCGGAAGGCATATAGTGCAGCGAAAAGGCTGATAGACGACTCAGTAGTGGACCCCTTTTACTGCCTGAACGTCATTTTCTCTCAATCTGGAACCAAGGCTATGGACGTCGGGCAACGTCGTGTATTCAACAGTATACCTTGCTTGCTACAGGATGGCAACGTTAAAATTGACAATGGTGGTGTATCACAGTTCGATATGGATCTCTACTGGGGCCTACAGCATGAAATGCAAAACCGACGAGTACCAGGAAGCCAGCGGCTTCCTCCATGGGTTGCAAGTCAACGATGGGAATGGGTAGCCAATATCCACGATTCGATGAAGTCGTGGCTCGAGACAGCCCTTCAGCCTCTAAGAGACCCTCGCAGTGGATCCGATGGAAGGGCCAGCTCTTTGGTTCGACAAGGCATAGAAGGCACAATGCTCGTGTACGGTTATCTAGAACCGCGACATAAGCTACCACATGTGCATTTGTCGTCCGCACCTGTAAGCGATGTGAAACATCATACGTTGCTACATCCAAGAAGCAGATATATGGCGTCTACCGAGGTTACTGTATTACATCGTTTCCCATTGGATGGGCGTAACATTCCCGTTTCGGTGCCGTTTCGTTCCGGTGAACAGCCGTTACGGGGCCGCAGCCAAAGCGACAGTAGACTGTACGTAAAGTCTACGCCTGACGAACTAGAGCATTATCGAAAGCAATCGGAGGACATGAAAAAACTGGTAAAACGTTTGATGTATGAGGAGAGTAACATATTGAATGCGTTGAAACAAGTGGCGGACGAGCGGACAATGTATCGTCAGAGAGCGAAACGGCTAGAGAAAGGGGCTGAAAAGGATGAAGCCCAAAAAGATCAACTTTCTCGGAGGATTGAACAGTTGGAATCAAAGCTATCTCAAAGTAATAGTACGGTCAACAATCTCGAGGAAACAGCCCAAGAGCAGGAGTATTATATAGATTCTCTGCACGAGTTGCTTGCGGATTTGCCGGTAAACGAATTGAGGAATTCGAGGCAACGAACACACTCTGAGGACATGATGGCGACGATACAAAATACAGGTGACCTTGGTGCGGAACTCGAAAAAATTGAACCCCCAAATACTGTGAGCTCCATTGAGAAATCGCTCAATGATACATTCGCTAACATCAAGAAAGGGATACGACAGGCCCAGGACGGTATGCAGAAGTCGAATCCCAAAAGGGGCTCCGGATATTCACGAATCGTTGGTGCTCATAATTCTGATAGTATTAAGGAGGTCATTCAGCGCTCGCTAGAAGAACTGGATGAGTTTCATCACATTCTGACTTCGTGGCTCAAGCATATTCAGAGCAAATCAAAGAACGAGGGAGGACAGGATACACCCTACTCGTCAGAACACACCGACTTCAGATCAATCTTCAAACAGCATGACCGTGAAGAACCGAAAATGAGCAATTCAGAAACGTTGGCCACATTGCGCGGCAAACTTGAGGCACTAGGCAAATAGTCAACACCTTAGCGGACTTCCGCCGCATTGGCTTGTAATTGGGCTGCTAATTCCTTTTGCTCAGCAGCTGGCAGGTTCTGGATAGCCTTGACGAGACTTGGTAGATTGCCGCTTTGAAGCAGATGCGCGAATCTTCGTTTGGTTTCTATGCTAAGACTTTCCTTTTTGTTGTCTCTTGATAAATCGTGGTGCAAAACTGCAACGAATTTATCCGCATAAGGGTCCACTAGTGCTGGCTGTTTCTCTAGAATCAAAAGCAATGTGCTATAAATCGTTTCATTCTCCTGAAAATCGTCTTCGACAGGAAGCACACGAAGAAGACAAGGCAAGTAATGTGAAACATCAACTAGTCCGCTATCCCAGAATTTGTGAATGAATCTTCCAATCGCGCCAGCAGCGTTCTCAAGAACCGCTCTGTCCGATATTTTCTCTGGATCTGTAAAACCTGCTATGATGGGAAGGTATTTGGGAATCAAGTCTTTGGCCACTTGTGGGCATTCTTGCGCAGTTTGGCCGATTCCGAATAGAGAATTCCTTGTTACCAGCGGTGATTCGTCGGATAGTCCATCCATAATTATTTGTAGTGCTGACTGATAACGGTTAGCAAAGACATCTCCACCAAAATAGCCGAGAACTTCAGCAAAAAGTCCAATTACCATCGCCCTATCAAGCGCTGAGTTTTTCCTTTTTGTATACTCGACTAAAGAAGGAAACAATGTCGCAAACATTTCATCGAGATAGCGGCCAAATGTCTTGGCGAATCCCGCGATGAGTTCAATTACACTATCGATGAGCACCTGAGCTTGACTCTTTTGCCCTCCCTCTTCATCCTCACTATCTTCGTCATCCGCATCCTGTTGGCACATCGCTTCTCCGTCGAGCATTGTGCGGAGTTGTTCCATAATAGCTTTTACATGAGATTCAACGATCACACCGTTCGAAATAGTACAAAGGAATCGCAAGGCATCACAGACTCTCCCGCACACCTCCAAGTCTTCTTCGCTTTTCAGAATCATGACAAACTCCGTTAAAGTATTGTCTCTGAGCTGCTTGAATCCGTCGCTCAGCGTGTCAGTACATTCGTTGTAGTAAATGCTTTCTATGACGTACTGGAGGGAAGTTACAGCATGCTGCCGAATTGGTTCATGATGGTGAGAGAGATGGTTCTCCATAAGCATGTTGTACGTTTTCTCAGCCCAGGGCTGAAATGCAGCTCCCAAATGATGGGCACACATCCCAAGTGTTGCAACGGCTGTTTCTTTGAGATCCAAAACGTCAGAGTGTGCATGGAAACTTGTCAGAACATGGTTGCCGTCATCAAGATCATCATCGTCATCCCTGTCCAAGAACTTATTCGTGAAATCGTCATCGTTCTCTCTCATGAACCTCGAAGAGGTTTCGATGCCATCAGAGGAATTTGCAGTTTCTGCTAAAGAATCAAACAGTTTGTGCATGACCGGGGCAAAATCAGCTTTCAGAACTGAGGCAATCTGGCCAAAGAACGAAAATACCGACTCTTGGACCTCCAAATCTTCAGCTGAAGACGCCTGACTAACCAACGCAAGGATATCGTAGCCCTGGTTTTTTATCGTATCAAAGTATTCTTTTCCCACGGCAGCGCAAACATGGCCTAGGCAGTCAATCGCTTTTGCACGTAGAGAACTATTAGCCTCATCCGTATCCTGTATATATTCAATGATCCTAGGAAGAACATGGTGAAAATACGGCTGGAAATCTTCCTTGGCCGCAATGGCGACAGATGCTAGAGCTGAAATAGCGTACGCTTGCATGGAGCTCGCCTTCGGAGTATTGAGCGCCGCATAGAGCGTTTGAAGTATCTGTCGCATATGTTTACATATAACGTCTTGCTCTAGGTTTTCCGAGTACGCCTCGAGGGCAAACATTGCTCTCTCAGCAACACGTTGGCTGCCGTCCCGGACTCCGTATAATAGTGGAGGAAGCATAGTCTCGTGATGGTAAGCAATATGAGGCATTAGTTGTTCGGCAAACTGTCCCAACGCCCAGAAAGAAGCCTCCCTCACAGCCGGGACGCTATCCTGAGTTCCGTGGCATATGTACTGGAGAGGCTGCTCCAAATGCTCGAGCAACGACTCCCTGCATCCTTCAGCTACCATGGCCAGCGCCATCAAAGCAGCTTTCCGTTGCCGCCAATCCTGGCTTCCAAGACACGCCGAACATGTGGCGGAAACACAATTCCATACTTTCTTCGGGCTACAGTTCAGGGCAATCGTATCAATTAAGCGCCCACATAGGCTCACAATTTTTACATTCTCATCTTCCTCATCTTCATCCTCGTCCGCTGGCTTGGTATTACCGTGGTGAATACCGCCAAGATACTCCCCTGGAAGTTCAGCTTCTAAGTTTGGATCGGTACTATTCTTTGCCGCGATACTCATGAGTAGGGGAATCAACTGTGTGATATAACCTGATTTGGCGAGTTTTTTCGGATATTGCTCAATCAACGTCTTCAGAACTTCCGAAGCGGAGACTTTTGGCGGTGGCATGATTTCATCACTCGATATGCAATCTGTGAGAGTTTTACATATCCTTTGCAAATGCCGTTCTACTAGTTTCACGTCAATGATGACGAGTTCGCTCAAAGTATCCAAGGCATCTACTGCAACTTGTTCTTCTCCTTGCCCTAAACAATCGTCCAGACAAGACATAACCACAGGGATGGTATCCGCCAGTTTGTCAATAGCTTCGGACTGGAGCAGCCCAGCTGCAAAGATGGAGAAACCCCGCAAAGCTAGAGTCCGAACAGACGAATCTGAATCTTGCATGCCGTTCACAAATACAGGAAGTATGCTTTCGTATTGGTCCACCAACGAGTCCAAGATGGTAAGTCCCAGTTCACTCAACAGGAAGAAGCCCATCTCCCGAGCTTCGGAATTGGTGTGCTGTGTGCAAGTCCCAAGAAACTGCACCATCAAGCACCACCGGCGCAAAGCGTAGTGCAAATTATGATTGGTTTCAAGCATTGCGTCAGACATACGTACCTGCCATAATTCGGGCCAGTTGTTGGAGGGTATTTGGTGTTTGGCCAGACTGCACGCTACGCCGACTAGTCCTCTTCGGACGCCTCGGGACGGCTCTTCCGTCATTCTGTTGATCACAATCTGTATGACACACGTGTTGTTGAGGGAAGTTCGTCAAAAATTCCATTGTAGAGGAGCATAATAGCCTGAGATTACCTGTTTCAGTTCACGTTGATGCGCCTCATCCAAGCGTTTCCAGATGGAATTGACCTTTCTCCGGAGCAGCAGAGCTGCTAAATGCCGTGCACTTTCGTGAGGAGAGCTTTGAATGATCTGAACGAGCGTGAATGAAGCATTAGAGTCCTTCATCCACTGCTTGACAGCCTGCTCCGCCTGAATGCGACTGGCATTGTTGGGCTCCAATGACAGCCGCAGAGCCTCCTCGAGGGTAGGCGAAGCACCCATACCGTTCGTCGTCATTATATAGAGATCAATGAATGTATTCCATCAAACAAACAGGCCATATACACTGTATATGCGGCTTTATAGTCCCCACAAGTGTCCAACTTCAACTTGCACACACTGACTCCCACATCTTAAGTTGTACAAGTTCATTAGAGTCTCATGATGACAGAAAGGCTGTTTAGGACTCTGTGAAGTCTTAGACTCCATGAACCTTCCTGGTTTAGCATTACGTCCTGGTCATAGCCCAAACAAAATGGTAGGCCAACAAACTTCTCACCCGGAACTCATCTTGATTCAGGAAGTTCAGTTCCAGCAATGGGACACTCCATTACCGGTATGGGAGTGTAGCTACTGCGAGCACGGCAAGTGGGGAAGGCCGTGGTGGGAGAATTGATGTCGGTCTGGCATTGTCTGCCGCTGATAAGAAGGAGTATGTTGGAAACCCATTTTCACTGGTACTACTGTATACGCTATACACATGTACTGCTGTACAACCGTTCATGCAGATAGCCTCTACGTACAAACCCTAACCAAGCATGCTACAACGTTCACCTTTCTCATTGAACAAGTCCAACTTCAATCACTGCACAAATATAGTCGCTTTTCGGCGGTTCCTCGTCATAGTCCCCCAGTGCAACGTTCCATGTGTACATGGACGTGATGGATGCGGAGTCCTCGGGAAACTGTCCAAGTGGATGGAGTTCTCCGAGTGTTCTGTTGATTGTGGGGTAGGCAAATGTACTTGAGATGTATGGTGCGCAGATATTCGTAGAGGTCAAGAACTCCCCGATGAGTTTTTCTCATCCGGGGTCAAAACTGTCAGTCACGTTGATGCGCCACAGCGTGAAGATGTTGGAGCGGTCGCGGGTAGGGTTTACCCTTCACACGACGTAGCGTAGACTGTAGCATGCACGTCTTCCGGTAGGAGCAATACTAATAAACACGGTCAAACCTGCGACAGAGGAGTAATGTGACAAAGGAAAATGTGACTGGGTGCCTACATCCTGATCCAAATGCTCGGAACCTGGTGGAGGGAGCGTGCAGACGCGACTGGTGTACTGCAGGAAGTTCCAGGAACCAAGGCGGACAGGGAAACTGTAGCGTGCCTTGCGGGGGAGGTTATCACTGACTTATCAGTATCGCTAGCTAGGCTGCTATAAAGCTGCTTCGGGGACTACCATCGAAGTAACCAAAGAGGGTTACTCCATGGATAAACCAACCACATAGCGAGAATGCCACGCTCATAGCTGTACAACCAAGTAACGCTTTCCATTGATACAGATCACTCTGCGAAGATAACGTTGTCTGTGGATTCGTTCGAGCGCTATGCTAATGATTTAAGAGAAGAACTTGCACATGCTTTAAACGTCCCTTCGAGTCACTTCTTTGTTCGTTCGATAAAAGCCGAGAATCGAACCACCTCAGATAAGGGTGGGAATAATCCCCGGAGCCACATCCGATGGAAAGGGAATGAAAAAGCAGGAGCTACCGCTGAACGTACTATCCACACGTATCGCCCGCGAGACTTATTCTCTTGTTTATTAAAAATACTGTTTTTAAATCTTACCCCCGATACTGTCTTGTAGCGCGCTCAACTGCAGAAGTCACAGTTAATACTTACTCTCCATGCCGTCATCACTTGTCGACGTAACTCCGTAAGCACGCCGTGTGGACGTCGTGGCGTATGCCCCGCCAGCCATCTCATCCCAAAACGGGGGTGCTTCCTCACGGAAAGTCGTCAAGTCGCCATCATCGTAATCGTCTTCACCTTTCCATCTATCCGGGCCAATACTGCCTCGCTTAGAGCGTGGATAACCGAAGGAGTCCTCATCGTCATTGCTGAGCTCGTCGACACCCTCACGCCTATAGTATTCTTTCTCTAAGTACTCATCGTCCTGAACGGCCATTTCATTCGCCCATTTCCTAATATCAGCTACCTGCACAGCTTCACCTTTTGCCATGTGCCCCAGGGAAGAACTTCGTGTGCTCTCATACATCGAATCCTCGCTTGTTTCTCCATAATCGGCATCCAGATTGTTCCTATCGCGATATTGTCGGTTAGCCTGATTCGCATACTTGGCCATCTTATCACTGACTCCAAATGAAGCGAAATTGCCAGCAATCGCGGCACACCACTCGCGATTATGAGACTGAAAACGCTTCGATTGGGCACTCCTCCACAGGCTTCCCGCCGGCCGGCTCTTCGTTCCTTCCTCATTGGGCGAATTCCTATCATAATCGACGACTATTTCCAAGCACTTATCCACCACGGCAGCAACGGTATGATTTTTATGAAGCGCGAATTCGATTAGTCTTTCTACAGTGGCTGTTTGATACATCGCAACCCGGCGAGTTTCAGCATGATGAAGCATTCGGAACACAGTCTCAGCAATTTGGGTTACAATTTCTGTATCAACGGCCTTTTCTAGTAAAAGATCTTCGAAGCAATGTATTGCTTCGCTCTCCACCAGAAGGCTTGCACAGTCCGCTTCCAACGAAAAGTTTTGAACGAGTAGTATAGTCTCTAGCATCAAATCGTCATCTGAGTGAGATGATAAGTTTCGATTGATCAGTGAAACCATTCCGGGATTAGAAAGAACCTCCTTCAGTGTCACGTTGTCAGGCAAGTCCCGGGGTGTGAGTCTCGCCAGCGTTCCAACCACTTCAACCATCATGTCCGGAGAATCGTTTCGTAACAGTTTCAGGAGACTACGAAACACTTGAGACCAGACGCCTTCTGCATCATATTCGAATTCTTCCCATATGTTCAGTTCCATAGAATTCAACGACTCTTCGTCGATATGTTTCTCATCTTGCCCTTTCCTCTGTAAGGCCTTAAGCTTTCGTCGTCTAATACGAACATCAACTTCATTTATTCTCTGTTTCTGCTGAGCATTTTCTGGATCTTCTTCTAGCTCTTTCTCTAAACGTTTCAGCATACCCTTATCTTCATCAACACGTTTGATGCCTTGACATTGCTGCTCAAATGTGTACGAAGCAAGATGTTTAACTCCTTTCATCAGCAGCGAGTCTGAAAATTTGGAAACCCGTTGGATAAGACTCTTAGGGGCACTTGCTGATACCAAAAGCTGCGCAGAAGCGTTGTGAACGCACAAATTTATAAAGAGAGAAATTAGCTCATCTGGCAGGGTCTCTTGGGGAAAGTTTGTAACAAGCTTCTGGACAATGGTAACGGCAGATCTTACTGTCGACAAGGCACGGCGACCAGCCTCCGTAGCCGACATATTGTACCACAGTTTCAGCGTCGGAGCCCTATATGATGATTGTTTCAACAACGAAGAGCATGAGGAAACTACTCCATGATGAATCATTTGCAACACCAGTGTTCGATCGAACGACAGGTTAAGTAGAAGTTTCAATGCAGATTGAATGAGAATTTCCTGCGCCTCCGGCAAAACAAGTAACTTAGAGCACCGTTGCACAACCCTGTGGTTAGCCATTCGGTCCTTGTTTTCAGCAAATAGTGAAAGCTTCCTGAGGAAGGTTGTTGCTAACATCAATAAGTCAGCATTCGGACGATCGAGTAAAGCGGAAAGAAATTCCACTAGGCCTTTATTGCACATCTTCTTTTCCAAAGCCAAATCCTCCGCGAGATTCAGCAGCACATGAAACGTGACAAACAACAGACTCTCTTGTCGGCGCATGAGCAGTCGAAACCGTACCCTTTCTTTAATGATATCCACGGTGCCTTCCGGTAGCGCCCTTAGCTTCATCTCTGCGAGTTTCGCAACGCTATTTATCCCTGTGACAGCAGCAGCCGTTCCCGGTTTGGCTACATCAAGCGAAGACAAGGGCTGGTCTTCTGCCGACGTTTTGGAGTTACTTTTGAAGCTCTTCGATTTCTTCTGTCTTCCTCTTTGATTCTCAGCTTCTGCCTCTGCTTCTTCGTCTTTGGCCTCTTCTTCGTTATCTTCTTCTGAAGGACTTTCATTTTCTTCATTATCCGTCCTCGTTTTCTTGCCCTTCTTCTTCTGATTTCGCTTTTTCTTATTCTTGGCCTCTAAAGCGTATTTCTTGATTTCTCTGGGCAAACATACATGAAATAGGTTATTTGACGCACCAAAACTAATGGACGAGAAAAATGACATACTCATCCTCTCTCCGCAGGAGTTCTTCAGTGTGATGATCTCCTCTGCTTTGAGCCTGATATAACTTTGTTAGCCTCTTAAGATCCACGAGCCGTGCTTCATGCCTTTTATGCTCCAATTCTGCCACTTTTAACGCTATGTCCCCAATTTCGTAATGAATCAAAAATTGGTGCAACTGCTTGAAGTGCGACATGCTGCCGAAGCGTAGCAACGAGAGAAACCGGATTTGCATGCCGTCGTGAGAACAACGCAATTTCCTTCCAACAAGCAACGTACCAATAGAAGATTTGCATCAAGACGGTGGTCAACTCCACGTTCTTCCGGAAGTCATCCCTTATTACCCGCGCCAAAGCACCTAGCAGTGCATCTGTAACCCCATTTTATTTAGCCTCAGGTGGCGTCGAAAAATTGCTTGCACTCAAGGCACATGCAACATACCATTTTCCAAAATTGCCTCCATATGTTTTGGTTCGCGCACCAGCTCTAAGATTCGAAGAGCGCCTTCGCGCTTTCCTTCAGTCGATTCGTCGTACAGCTGCTCCATGTACTGGTTGACAAAAACAAACAAGTAAAGCAACTAATACGAAGTTGCTCACTTATGAGATTACGTTGTAACAAAGAATAAGAAGCTTACATCTTCCAGATGATGAATATTCGCTTGCTGTGCCGCTTCTTTTCGCTTTTCACCACGCTCTTTCACTTCCTCTTCCCATTTCTTTTCAAACAGCTTCATTTCTTTCTTTCTGTCTTTTTCTGTAATGCTAGGTTCTTCCTCGTTCTGTTCTTGCTCATGGTACTCCTCTTTCTTCTCTCCCTCCTCGGCATCCTTCCCCTCAGGTTCTTCCACTCGAGCACTTTCAGAATGATTTCGCTGTCGCAAGTTCGATGACAGAGTGTCTACCTCCTGCTCTTTGCCTTCCTGCTCCTTTTCCTCCTCTTTCGCTTCCGAGTGCTTCCGCTCCCGTTCCTGCTTGGCTTTCCGCTCCCTGTAGAAGGCACTTTGCTGCTGCATCGACGCTAGTTGAAGTGTCTGTAATTGCTTGTAAATGAGCTCTCGAGCTTCATTCGTGTCTTCGGGCAAATACTTCTCACATCGGTCCGTAATTTGGTCCGCCAAATCGCTTATATTCGAGTCCTCATCCAAGGTTTTCATGCGCACCTTTTTCGTCTGCGCTTTGCGCAAAGGAGCACCACCATCCTCCGGGTACGATTCGACTGTATAATGCAAAACAACTGCATTTTCATCAAAATCAGCCGATATCGGCCCCGGGAGGATCCTCTTCTTTTTGCCCCCTTTTCGTTCCTCACTCATGACGCAATTCCCAACTACCACATGCTCATGCAATAGTCTATTCAATGGAGAATGGCAGCATGCCGGGTTCAGGAACAATACTGTACCGTATACACCTCTTTTCGGAGCCCGAAGTTCATGGCCTCCTCAAGTTGAAGTTGGTTTTTTTAACGCTTATCCATCTCAGTCCACTCTACAATGCCGTATTCTGTATATCTTGTCCATTACTTGACTTTAGCTAATATTATAAAGAGATGTATAAGGTAGTCGGTGGTGGAAAACGGAGGCGGAAATCGTCGTCCATGGCCTCATTTGGAGTGAATAAAGGCATTCCCCGGTACAATTTGAAATCTCAATTATTGCACCCTGTATCTCGCTCTTCCCATGCCCATAATGAGGTCCACGGCGCTTTACCACAGTCTAATATCAGTGCACAATCACAGGAAGAAGGGGCGCCGAAAACTAACAGTAAACCTGCATTGGAACCGGAAAAGCATTTGAATTCTCAGTCACGGCCCCCTGGAGGGAACTATGGCGAAGCTGGAATGGAAGTGGTAGAGATCGACGATGAGAAGAAGGAGCAGGAAGAAGATGACGACGACGATGTTGTCGTCGGTACCGCAACCACGCGCGGAAGAAATAATCGTCGCCGGAGGAAAAGATTTGTGATGGATGATAGCGACGAAGAGAACGAAGACATTGTCGTATTTCCGCCCGCGAAGCAAAAACCACCAGCTGGTGGAGCGCAGGGAAAGTTGTTCCAATTCGTGAAAAATATGAGTGGAAGTAGTAACGAAGACAGGGAAGAAAGGCCGGTTACGACTTCTCGGGAAGACTCCGAGGGAATCGATACTCGAGCTAAACGGATTCGTCCACGACAAAGTGCGATTGGACGCATAATCAGTACCGAAAGTAGTTCTGATGAAGACGATATAGTGTCTGAAGAAACCGGAGGAGGCAGTGAGGATCATGAGCCGCCGGAATCAGCTCCGGGAACAGCTACGAGAAACAGTCTCGCCGGTTGGTTGATGAAAGGCAGCAAACAGGGTCGCGTGAAGGAGCCAGAAGATCCTCTTCTACAAACAAACACTTTGCAGAAGTATTATGGACCGCAACTTGTCCGCGATCAAAGTATTACCGAGCTTCTATGGCAGACCAGACTGGGGTACGCTCCACAGCGTAACAAAGACTTGCACACCGCCTACTTCCGCAAGTTGTACCAAACGCGAGATTCCCAAATTTCACTTTCTTCTGCGTCCATTATCGATGTGTTGGGAGCCTCATGGAATCAACTAGCGCCAGCGGAATTAGGAAGTCAGAAAGCAATTCATGAAGTAGAAATTCATCCGAAATACCCCGTTGCCTGTGCGGGACTCGCTGGTGGACGCATAGGCATACTGGATTGGTCTCCGGGAAGTTCGCCTAGTGGGTACAACCGCAGTATACCAGTTATGTCTACTGTCGCGTCACTATGCCCTGCGCCCTTGGCCTCTAGGATAGGACCCGTAAAGAATATTCAGTGGTTGACAACAGGTGGGAAGAGCTTGTTATGGGCGTGCGGGCAATATGCTCCAGGATTTGGGGGCACAGTGTTTGAAGTGGAACTGGAAGCCAATAGAAGGGAGATTCAGCCGATTGCTTCCATTTTCTTCAAGAAGTTACCAGGCCACGTAGAAACTGACTTCAAGACGGTCATGTCAAGAGGCTGCATCCGATCCACTTGGGATCGAGTGAGCCATGAGTTGGAACAGTCGTTGAACTCGAAAAGGATAAAGAACGAAACCGTGAGATCGATATCAGCTATTTGCAAGTTCGATGAAAAGGTCCCGAGCGCCATTTATGGGACGCTTGCCGTGGCTCCAAACCAAGTGCTATATTGGAAGCTGAACTTACGTTCCCCTTCATCGTTTCAGATTATCCGTCCGACTTGGCGAATACTACCTTCCAATTTTGCCGCGTCCATCTTCCATGTGGACCAGAAGAGTCCATTTTACGGATCGTTCACGTGTGACCCACAAGGCGAAGACGGAACGCCCACAGTGGGGGAAAAGGATGACCCAGTGCGGGAAGAGGATGACCCCGTTGGGACACAAGTGCGCAGAAACTCCTCGCTTTTTCAGACTCTCTTCTCCAAAAGCGATTTCAGTTCTTCTTGCCAATCGCATCCCTCGAATGACATTCTCGCTGCCCGTTTCTCCACACGGGTGGATCCCAGAGGAGGTACGGCCTCGTTATCTGCTGGGACCAGCGCATTCCCTGCTAAGACTCAGTTAGAAACCAGTCTTGAACGATTGGATCATACGGAAAACAGAGTTGTCACAACTGCTAGCATTTATTTTACCCCAGAAGGCATATCCTACCTTTGGGTCGGCTTGCGAAATGGAACAATCCTCGTAAGTTTGTGGACCCAACGTTCGTCACCATAGTCGCTTTATTACGTGCTAACTTGGTGCTCCGCAGTGTTTTGACTCTCAGCGGATGGAGTCTCCTGGTTTAGGTGACCCTACAGCAAGAGTTCCTTATGTTAGGTACAGGCTAAATATACCCCAAGTGCTTTTGAGCTGCTTAGGGGTTGCCGTTAGTTGGCACTCCGACACTTTGAGTTGGGGCTGCAGTCAACGAACCGCTCCGTCATTGTCAGCGTTCTTGGACCACTATCTAAAGGAAGCGTTTCCGGGTTTCTGTGCAGTCAACCGCCTCCTAGTCATGAATGAAGATGATATAGTTGTCTGTATGAATGACAAGACATCGCTTCGACTACATCCTGTTAGCGGTCGATGTTCGAATATCTTCTTCCCCGGCCGTTTGGCAGGACGAAGTGATGAACACATCGCCAACAATGCAGAGGAAAATGAGGCGGAGGAAACTGATACGACACGCCCTCGCAATGTGGAGTCCGGAAGACGCTTGATTTGGTCCTTTACCTCAGATGGGGAGCATCTTGTCGTTGCCGATACTTCCTCTGGAACCGTCGAACGCTTAGGTATGTTATGTTGGGCTAACGTTTGCTCTGGGTGGTTTTAACATCCTTGTTCCCGCAGATTTTTGTGCCTCTTCGCTGCCTTCGTCTGTTGCCCCATTGCCCACCGGCAACGAGACCCGCAACTTAGAACTGCCTTATTTACCAAGATTGGTCCCTTGCCTCGATCGTAAGGAATTTGTGCTACACCCGGCAACTAGCGTGACTATCGACGGGCGAACTTCAGTAAAATTGATGACGTTCTCATACATGGAATGTAATGTCATCGATATGCACATGTAGTGACTGTGAAGAGTAAACTAGGAGGCCGTTGCTCTACTACGTATATTGAGAAATTCTATGTGTCTCAAGGGGCCGCATGCTTGTTCAGCACGAATGCAGCATTACGCTTTATAGCATCTAATGGCCCACCGCGCTCCCATCCGACCTATTTCAGGAGGTTCGGCTGTTTCAGCACTATTCACCGAGTCTAGAGCATATGCAGAAGCATCCGACGTACGCGCATCGGCCGCGCCAGCCTTGGTCACGTCAAACTATTAACCTATTGATAGCTTCAAAGATTATCCAGGATATGTCAACTCACTCAGCAACATTCGCGCCGGGGGCGGGGGGTTCTGAGTTCTGGACACTGGCAGAATCAGTAGGGAGCATAAGGATACATGTAATGCTCGGGTGGCATGAACTGCACCGACGCATACGGTGGCGGGGCGAATGATTCTTGGGGTGCAGCGAGACTTTGCCCTACTGGATACTGCGGACCCCAAGGAGCGTACGGCTGGTACATACCTCCGCCTCCCCAAACAGGATACATTGGCTGCGACCTTGCAGGGGGGACTGGCTGCATTCCTGCATACATGTAGCTTGTTTCAGGTGGCGGCATCATTTGAGGCGTTGCACTCCAGTAGGCATAAGCATCCTGAGGTGGAACAGGCTGGTACCCTTGATAACCGTGGGGAGTCATCCCGCTGGGGTGCCAATAGCCTGAGGAGACGGGCGCTTCCGGCATGCTTTGCGGTGGTTGATGCTGAAACTGAGCGGCAAATTGCGAAGGGTCCTCTTCGCGTTCCGCATATCGGCTCCGGGACATTCCAGTTGCGTTGTACTCCTCTTGCTTTTGCTGTTCGGCTTTATTCACCTCTACAGCTGCATCAACTAAACCACGTGCCTCCTCTGGCACAAAGTTCTTAAATTCCGATAAAAGGGTTGTAGGCGCATCTGCTAAGAGATCGCGCACTTTCTTGACCAGCACATTAACGTTGAACTCGTGTTTTTGGTACTTTGCAAGATATTCTAGCAGTTTTTCATAGTTTTCTGTTTTACCCACGACTTGGTAGAAGCACTGTACATGGGACAGGAAACACTGGGCTGAATCTGTTTCAGGAGTTGGTGAAGTACCCTCGACAGACCGCGCCTTTTTCCTCGGCCTCCCCACTGGATTCGAGTTGTTAGTCTTCTTCGAAGCAGGTCTGGACCGTTTCTCCTTTTTGGGTGGTCCCCGTTTACGTCGTACACTGTCTGTGGGAGGCATCCGGCTCAAGGAGTCGTTAGCGCGAGTAACGGTCTTCAATACTTCCCAAGAGCCGGCTGTGCCCTTGCCCTGCCCATACAGAAGCAGAGCTGGATTCTGTTCTGAGTCTTTAGCCCTTATATCAACTATACTCGCTTCCAAACGGGAAGGAAAAGGTGGGCAACAATCGAAGCAGTACCACCAGGGATTATGGTATGCCTCTCGCCACGACGGACGTCCAATAGTGCGCAATGATGATACGAATGTTCGGAATTGCGATTCAGTCATCGCCGCGCGCCGTGTCGATACGCAACGAGGGTTGGTGCACAGCAATATTCGCCCATTGGTATACGAGCTGTCTGTGTTCGAAGAGTACGGCTGCGCGCCATATTCATAATTAGTGCTGGCAACCGACAAGATATTTTCCGAGTAACCAAGACCAGATGCTTGGCGCATCGAAGACGCCAAGCGACGAGGTCTATCTTGGGCTACGCTTTCATCTAAATCAGTACTCTCCTCCCCTTGTTGGGGAGTGTCATCAACAGAATCTGTGTGACCAGAGTCCTCCGTGTTAGAATTGGCGCGGTTAACCGATGACAAAGAAGGGCCAACTTCAGTCGAAGCTGATACGTAAGATGCTACAGAAGGTCTGCCGGCGCGTAGGGTTCCATAATAGCTTAGTACACTCGTAGCACTATCCATTGCAGGAGCGTCCACAAACCTACGCTGATATTTTGTTGTATAGTAGAACCATACCAAATCGTTAACGGTTTTCGATTCTTGGGTATCATGGCACATATCCTTCGGGCGAAGCACGCTGGCCAGAGAACCTCGTTTCCACTCTGTTTGGGCCAGAGCCCTCGTATTGGTTTCCGACCAACCCAATTGACGACACATTAGGGCATGGATACGGTGAAAACTCTTTCCGTAGCGATTAAATCCAACGGAATAAAGGTGTTTTTCTTCAGCGGTCCATCCTGGAGGAAGCGTCAAGAGCGCTCGGAGGATCATTTGTTGAGTAATATCTTCGCCTACTTTAAACTGGTTATCGCCTTTTGTTCCCTTCTCATTCTCATCCTTGCCCCGAGATTCCGGGACGGAATTCCCGCTTGACACGGACTCCGAATCCGAGTTGCTCCCTGTCCGCGCCTTTTCCGTAGAGAAATTCGGCGTTGTGACGTCTAGATAGGAGTTTACACGGACTTGAGGTGGTTTATAATCTAAGACTCGAAGCGGAGAAGGTCCTTCTGTTCCATCTAGATGGGGAATAAACTCCTTGTGTTCCAGGTGAGATGCGTGCACATGCGACACTTTTTTCAGAGCATTACCAACGTCATAGTTATGATCCATTAGGATTTCAAGGGCGGCTTCTTCTGACACGCTCCGGTACGTGTCTCCTACTTCCACGTCCCTTGCATCATACCGAACACAAGTATCAGACTTATCAAACAAAACGTCTACCACGGTTCCTGGATAGAGAGAATAGTCTTTGCGACAGAACTCACTGGAGTGGGTTGCTACAGATGGAGGAAGGCGAATCGCTACGATTACTCCTGGACAAAATCGGCGCAGCTTAGGATGGAATGCTCCAACGCGCACACCAATGTACACGGAGTGAATCACCTGGACCACGGACCGCAAGTACCGGCTAATAGTTTCTTTATCCACGGATTCGTTTCCCGGCGGAGACCAAGCGCAACCTCGCTCTTCAACCAGTTTCGGGGTAGTGCTTCCACTAAGAGGAGGAATGGGTGCCTGCGAATGACAGCTAAATGAACGGGTTCTGCGGGTAGGCTAGCAGCAACTAACATACCTGATATCGATCTCCTACTCGAGATTCAGTCCTCTCATATCCATTTTCCTTATTCATCATCTTCAAGTGCTGGGGCTTCCTTTCTTTCTTGCGGATTAAAATATCCCTGCGAAGAGGAACTCTACCAGCAGCTGAAGATTCCGCTAGGTCCGCCCACCGCTCGCCAAATAAAGTCTTAGAGTTAGATGCGGCGGTAGCCGAGCCCTGAGAAGTCAAGGCTGCTAACGAGGAGATTTCTGTATCCACACTTTCGTCGTTCGAGTAGCTGGATATGTTGCTTCGATCGATCTCCTCAATCATTCTACCCGAACCAGTAGAGTGTGAGTCGCTCTCTGCATTGTCCCAGGCATCACGTTCATTTCTCCTCTCCCCTGATTCTTGTTCCCTTTGTTGACGCTGGGATGCGTTCTTCTCGGTTTTGGAGGCAGAATAAGCGTCAAAGGACTCGGAAGTTTCTGAAGTCCCAACAGTCGGCTCGGCAGTAAGATCTACATTTTCTTTCTCCCCAGCAGAACCTGAACCAGCTTCTGATATTGGGACAGCGTGGTCGGCATCCGATGTATTTGTGTCCGTTTTTGCTACTTCATATACACCTTCCAATCCTCTGGTCTCATGCATGCTTTCCACAACAGCTCTGTCATTTGAGACTGATACAACTTCAGTCTCCGACCTGTTTGTGGTTAGTGCATCGTCTGTAGAATCTTCTACATGAGAACGTGCTTGCGAAATGGGATCCGGAGCTGTGACACAACAGAGGCGCTCATTATGCACACAGAAAAGATAGAATTTCTGCAAGAAATGTACCTTTATTTCGCTCCATGGATTCCGCGTCTTGAGATCTTTGAGATTGTTTTGTATCCACACCCAAGACGGAAATCTCCGAAACTACAAGCGGTCGTATCTTCAAGCTCTTGGCCATAAAAATCCTTCTGCAAATGAAGTAGGGAACATCCCTGGCATGGTCAACTTTCCTCGGCTGAATAGTTCTGTCCGTCCCATAAAACGTTATGTAAGCGATGTTTTTGATACTCTCAAGTGGATTTACGTCCTCGATGTTTGACAGCAGTACTTCGTTGTTCTGCACAGCACGGCAAACCATTAGACTTCAGCACGTAGTCGGAAAAGCATGCAAGACCGCACCTTCAGTTTCTTCGTCTTGCGAACGTTGTGAGGGACGTCCGAAACGCGGTAAAACCATCGGCATTTGATCAAGCTTTCATTCCGTGTCTGCAGATACATTCGGAATTTCGGATATATAACGCCGTGCGGAAAGAAGTCGTCTTCCAAAATTTGTTTCCTCCCGTCATATTTCAGAGCGACAACGAAACAAGCGATGCACTTACAGTGTCTCGATACAACTTAGTTAACAAGGCGATGTATGGTTTTGCACCCTTTCCAGCATGAATCAAAACAGGATCGCCAACTTCAACTTCAATTGGTGGCTGTTTCTTCGCCCCCTTCTTCCCCGGGAACACCAGTTCCACCGTCTGGTAAATCTCTTTGTTTTTTTTCTTCACAGGTTCTCCTACGAGCTGGAGCGACATTTTGAGCTAGTCTAACGTGCCTCCGTATGCCTACAGCCAATCTAGGTTACTGTACAACATGGAAGGGAAAGAAAAGCGATGAACACGTGTCTTCGGTCAGTCCAGGCTTTTGGCCCCCCTCTGTTGCCCCCTCAAAAATACACGCACAAAGATTTCCAAACAAAAAGTGCAAGACAATCTCCACGCCCAAACGCATAGACCACCTATAAAGCCCTTCAAAAAATGTCAAGACTTCTGGCCATCTACGCCGAAAAACAAATGGCAGTCTTGAAAATTCCTTTAAGACACACCCACCATGCCCCGGCGGCAAAATTCAGGGGAACATGAGGGGAGGTTACCGCCGTGGAGTTCATACTTTCGATCCATATTCCTTCCCTCAACAAGACCCATATAAAAACGTAGAATACATCAAAATGGAGCAAAAACATAGGAGAATATCATGGTGCACTTGGAATGGACGAAAACGAGAGAAAACATATTTATCTGAGGCTCTTTCTCCTTGCTCGCGCTTCAAGCGCCGCATTCCCCACCAAATTTTGTAACAAGGCAAGCTCTTGCATGGGCATACTTACAGAATTCCAAAACATCCCATATGATACACGTATCCTACATAACAACCTTCCACCCAAAGCTGTCCATTCAAATCCTTTGAGGATCATAAATATAAACGTTAGGGAATCACTGTCTCTTGAAGCTAACGGAAACGGGAAGATTAGGAAGTACAAAAAAGGTCGTGGAGGGGTTCGATGACGCACGGGATCGGTCCTGGGGAATATGTGGGGCAACAAAAAGACTCATGGGGTGCGCGATATATCGTGTCAGGGGAGCCTATGGTCTCCCCTCGCAGATACCGCAACCTTCCACCACGGTAATTGTCGCAAACTACGGTTGTGGAAGCACAAAATAAGTAAGACAGCTCGAAAACTAAACATTTAACATATAACATGTACCGTCGCATTACTCCTTTGGTAAAATATACCCATGATCGCGACTTTTACGGGTCGGAGCAGGAGGAATTTTCCATATCCCCAAATGGTAGTGCACAATTATCCAAGAGGATGCCCACTTTTTGTAAAGCAGCAGTAGATATGATCCTCTATTCAGTGCACGTGCGATCTTTCAAGTTCTGCCATGACGTACTCAGTGGCGGCCTCGCAGGCAACAGAACCGGCCACAGAACACAGAGTTCATGGGGTGACTCCCTAACCCCCAAGTTGCAGTTTCCACATTTTTAGTCATAGCCTTGTCGCATATGTAAACAAAGCACATATGTGGATTACAGTGAGTTTAACGCCCATGATATCCAAGTTAGACATACCGCGCTCTACATATCGATACCCTTTCATCGACAGAATTTCTAGTTTACCTGGAACCCTCACACACAGTTTCATATCACCCGCGAGAATTTACAAACAAAAACGTAAATCGTACTTCACGTGAGTCCTCGCCCCTGTGAGTCAAGGGCTTCAGACTCGTACCCACTAGGGGTTGGTATCTTTCTATTATCTACCACCCCGATCCATGGTTTTGATCTCAGGGGGTTGTTATAAGGCCGTGTTCTTTGACTTTATACCGGTATTTTTATCTAGGGGAAGGAGGGGAAGGAGGAAGGCCTTTATATAAGAGCTATGATTAGTTGGCTTAATCAATCATCGCTCTTTCCACAAAGCCTTCCCCTTCCCTCCCTCCTTCCACGAGTGGTAGTATAGATAGAGCCATTGACACATCATAAAAATCATTTACGGGATTAACCCCAGACTCACAGGGATAACTCCCCAGCTCCCTATGGAACTAGGAGAAAACTCCCCATTATAATTTTTTAAATACAAATGTTACTTTATATTTAAAATTACATTCAAAAGTTAATTCAAAATGTTACTTTAAAAAATTTCACTCAAAAGTTAATGTTACAAATTTTACTTATTTTATTCTTTATATTAATGAATTAATTTTCTTGAAGTTAATTTTTTTTTATTGATATTTTATACACGTTTCACTTCGTTGATGTCTTAATTTATGACATCTTGTATAATATTTTTCACAATATTCACATTTTAGCTTTTGATGTATATATTCTTTATTTTTTTCATAATATTCATTATTATGATTCTTAATATGTTCTTTGTTTTCGTTTTCCCATTCTTCTTTACTTCTACTAGGAACTTGTTTATTTAAGCTAGCTCCTAATTCTTCAATAATTTCTCGTTCTCGTTTATCTAAATTTATTTTTGATTCACACGGGTAGTCTTCAATTTTTATCATAGTCCAGTTAATCCACCCACCGTTTTCGCGGATAAATTGATAAACATAATAATTATAACCTTTAACATTAGGATTTGTACAACAATTTTTATGTTGAGTTTTACGATGCTTAAAACTTGTTGTACTTCCAACATAAACCTCTTTAATTTCAGGGTCAAGACAACACAACTTGTAAATCATAGCTTTTGAATAATCTATTTTTGTTTTTGGCATTTTTTTTTTTTATTATAATATCATATAATACTATAGTCTCTAATACAATTTTATATTAATTTATATTAATTATTTTGGCTGAATATCTCGAACCTGTTTCTCTGGAACCCACTGATTAAATTTTTCTGGGAAGCCTACCCATTTTACTAAAACAAACTTTTTTCCATTTATCTTTTTACGTTGTAAGACTTTTTCAACTAAAAATTCTTGTTGATTTGTCTTCTGCAGTTCTGGTTCGTGAAAGGTACCTTCAACCCGTTGTCCATCTAAATCTTGTAGCTTATAAGTGATTGGGTCTGTTCGCTTGACTTCTGCGATTTCAAATATTTCTTCTGACCACTTCACCCGAGTTCCTTTCTCAAAAATATTCTTCTTTTTTATCTTGCGTACTCTATCTCCTTCTTTAAACTTAGGTTTTCTTTTTTTCTTCTTCTCAAGGTCTTCGGGAAAAATATTAATAGGGTTAGCTCTGGCTTTTCCTTTGTAAACGTCTTTCGGTTTTGCTCCGACGGTAGAATGAACTGTAGTATTGTACTCTTTCACTAGTTCTGGCAAAACATCTAACCAATTAAAGTCTCGTTGGTTTGAAAATTCTTCTTCCATTTTCTCCCGAAGAGTACGATTAAAGCGTTCTACAATAGAATTTTTGGTGCGTCCGGTTGTATTGTAGATTTGAATTCCTTCATCTTCCAGAAAATTAAGAACTTGCTGATTGAAAAATTCACTTCCTTTATCTACCCAAATAAAATTAGGTTTCTGCTTGACTTTCTTTAATAATTGTTTTAAAACCTCTACCATCTCAGAACCTTGTTTTGTTTTCAAGGGTAGAGCGAAAGCAAACCGACTATGAAGCTCAATAACGTTCAGAATAAATCGGAAACCTCGGTTATCATCTTTCACATCTGACATATCTAGCAAATCTAAAGCAATGATATTATGTAAGCCTCCGGAGATGACTTTTCGTCTCGGGAATTTACGTTTTACGCCTTTGAATAGTTCCTTGGTTAATTGACGAACTTCTGGATCGGCTTGTCTACGACTAGACATTTTTCTATATTGTATAACTTAGTTCTCAAGAGTCTTATAGTGTCCAAGAGCTAAAGTGTCAACACCATTCTCAAGAACGTAGCGTTTATCATCCAGAGGAGATAGAGCAGATTTTACAGCTTGATGAGTATAGACGCTATGGTGGAAACTGCTGATTTGTTTAAACTTAACCGTCTTCTGAATTTCTTCAGCAGTTGTCCCGAAAATACTACGCACATAATCTTGATGTCTAATTTGCTTGCGTACAACAGCTTTTTTGACACCTTTAGCCTTTTTCTCGTTTTCTTCATCCCGAGTTAAGAAACTATAAAGCTTAGCTCTCAAACCACAGAACTCAGACATAGGAACACTATTCGTTTCATCTTTCATAAACCCGACTTTCTTTTTATTTTGAGCAGAATAAAGGAAGTGGTCTTTGGGATAATCTGAGAAATCAAAATGTGAATTTTTATAGGGTTCCATTTCCTTGTATAAGTCTTTAGTCTGAATATGATAACAGAATGAATCGGTATCAGTAAAACAGAGATTGGCATTATTTCCATACATTGCTTTAATAAAATTATAGTGAAAGTCCTGCATCAGCAATTTGCTTAAATCTAAAATAGAGCTACCGATTAAGATAGGCTTATCAAATTTGATGGTTTCTTTGTTCATATCTAACAACACGAGTTTATCATCTTCAATAATATAACTCTGCTTATAGGTTGGTTTCTTGGTTAGCTTTTGATGGTATTCTTCACTGGTACAGACCTTAATATTGCTATAACCGCGAACATTTTCCATAGTCTTACCAAAAATACTGTTGTTCATCAGTTTAAATAAGTTTTTCTCAAAATCATCTTTTGCTTTCATTCTCAGTTGGCTATTAAGTTCAATGTAATCTTTCATAAAGGGTTCCTGACGAAAGCCGAGAACGCTGTAAACTTTTTCTAACTCCATACCTTGCTCAAGATAGAATTGGAGGTTACGGATATGAACAACATATTTATCCTTATCATACAAATTAGGAATAAGTTTATTATCATTTCCATTCTTTTTATCACCTAAGATTTCGGCTATATTTTTCATATGCGGGCTATATTCACCTTTTGTATTTTCGGGAGCCAGAGGAAAATCATTATGTAGATCGTGAAGTTCTTTCGGATATCTCAGCTTAACTTTTAAGAAATACCCTCGTGAAGAATTCTTATCATAGTTTAGGATAAAGTTTTTATGAAATTCTTCTGGATTTTCCCAAGCATACCCTCCAGCCGGTAGCTTTTGAACCATACCCCAACCATAGAGATTATTCGCATCCACATAATAAAGATAACTTGTATTTTCTTCTGGCTTATAGGTTTCTGGTATATAGGGGTTATTAGCTTTAGCATATCGTTTCGTGCTAATCATACTAACACCGCCACGTTTTCCGTCTTCGGCAAACGTCAACATCTCGTATTGACCTTCGTGAAACAGTTCTATATTGTATTTTCCGCTAATGTTGAGCAAGAAAGCGTCCCAAGATAAAGCGGGTGCGGTCAGATACCAGCAAGGGTCTAATTGATAATTTTTCATACATAGATTACGGAATTCTTCAAAAACATCAGCGAGTAGTAAAGTATCAGTCATTAAGTAGAGTTCGTGATAATCTTTGAAGGTTTGACAACCAAATCTATCCCAAACTTTTTGAGCGTGTTCATAGTCTTCATCACTAATTTCTTCTTCATCTAAATCATTGAAAAAAGCACTCTTAGGAGGCAAAGCGTTATAGTTCATTCTTTCGGGATCACCGTTTGACCAAGTATAGGGATAAACACCTTTTTGTCGAAGGAGTTCAATATTTTCTTGGCTATAGTCAGAGAAATAAGAATTAAAGTTCGCAAATAAGCTTTCGTCGTTTTTAGTTTTCAAATTGTCAACTAAATTTTTGATAGAGGAACCCATAAAAGCGAAAGAATCAACGAATCTGAAGCGTCCGAGACCAAAGGTTATAAATTTTTCAACATTTTGAGGAAGTGCGTTAAATTTTCGGTTATTTGTTTTAGAATAATCAACTAACTGTTTAATTAATAGATGACTGTCATACCCTTTCAAATTATGGAAGATAACCGGAATAATAAACCTATCTTTATATTTTTTGTTTAAGTTACAACCTGCGTGAGTAGCTCCTCTATATTTACCGGTTAAATGACAATGGTCACGGTGAGGAGAACGATCTAATTCTTTGTGGCAAATATAACAATGAGTAGACTGTCGGAAATCTTTTTCATCTTCTTTTGTCATTTGTAAAGGAACATATCGGTTAAAGACAATATCTTTTAGTTCTTGTTCTTTCTCAACCAACCAATTAATATATTTGATGATACAGTCACCTTCAGTATCGGAGTAGAAAACCACTTGTTCATTAAATTCTGGAAGAACAGAGACCAATACGGCGTTAATACTGTTTGGGATGTGTTCGTGTGTCAGAATGTTTTGCGGGTTGTCACCTTTTTGTTTATAACACTCCACTAAACTGCTTTCAATATCAGAGTAAATAGCAAAAGGAAGTCTTAATTGTTTGTGAAAATTGGTGAACTTTAAATAATGTTCACCCTTTTTAGGCATAATAGGTCTAGCACTTGGATTTTTAAGACAACTATCTTGTTGATGTTCTTGAAGAGCTGTTTCATTTTCAAACGACTGTAGGCAATTGCTACAATAAACTCTAGCGTGATTACCGTTAGCACCTAATAG